>CAJQUW010010883.1:0-186835 GCA_907163375.1 Prostheceraeus crozeri | reverse complement strand
GTGGAGGAATGGAACTTGAAGATAAAAGCCATCATCACCATAATTCAAGGTTTGAAAGTAGAACGTATTTCCAATCCCTTGCACCTTTCGTGTCGGACGAAGCTTCAAGAGATCTTGCTCAAAAGCGTCACCTTCCTCTCTGATTGTATACATTTTCTGAGTCATGTTTCAACAAGTACTAATTCGGAGCTTTCAACCAGCGCAAATGAATTGTCACTTGAAAGTGGTAAAATATCATTAAAGCGTCTTCCTTATATACACCTATATATGACTCATCAATCAAAGTGATGACGTGTCACTTTATGATTCGCTAACCTTATATTAACATTGCAGCAGTTGCTGCAATCCTTCCAAGCGGACTATTGATTACACCATTAATACTGTTTCCAATATCATTTAACATACTTAGAAACCCACCACCACCGCGCTGAATTAAGTTTCGCCTTTTCTTATCACTACTCCTTGGATTTGAAAACTTTTTTATGCTATTCAAAGAGCCAGCATTCAACAGAGGCTTGTAAATAGGTAGACATTTGTGTATTGCAAAAGCTAAATCCCGAATGAAATCATCACTTGAATTTTGAATCAATTTACACTTCTTCTTATTATCATGTATCCTGTTTAACTTTCGCAACGCCTTTTTAAACTGACTTGAAGGTTTGAAGGACCGTTTCGATTGACGAGAAGATGCCTTCCGTTTTACAGACATTTTTATTCTAATATGGAAATAGATAATACAATTACAATTTTTGCTTAGTACTTACAACATTATATACAAAAGTTTACAAGCATTCACAGAGTTTGTTGCTGGTACGTATAAAATTACATAAAACACTTAGCAAGTTGTAGAGGGAAACTGATATACACTCACATCGGCTAGAGTCTGATTTGTAGCAGTTATGAGCTGCTCAATGTCTTTCATTAGATGTTTTGAAATTGGACAGCACATACAGCAAGGCTTTAAATGGAAAGTCTTTAAAATATTGGCATAGTATGCCCGCAAACTGATCACCTCAGAATGTCCTTGAGCAGCCACATTGATGCTTACTGATGGCGGTCCACTGAACAAGTCCAGTTTGCACTTCTCACCCTTCTCATCATAGTAGCTGGAGGTGATAATGTCATGGAGACATGTGTTGAGTTTCCGTTGGATACTGCTGCACCAACAGCGAGAGTATTCCGGTACAATCTCCGTTTGAGATAGTGGGCGAAATACTTCGTTGAGCCAGAATCTTGCAACTCGTGTAAGAGCGTTGTTCACGACTCTCATTAGCATTCTCTGCACCACAACGTCCTCTCCGCAGCGGAAATACTTCACTATTTCCTCCATCAGATCCACCAAATCCGCTTTATAGCCAGTTATATTCACGGCAGAAAAAAATATATTGCCCGTGAAGAGTTGACTTCGGTAAATTATTGAAATGGGAATGTTGGTAGTGAACGACATGCTGATTGACATTGTATTAGCCTCAAATTATGCTTGAAATAGAACGGTACAATGTCCTCCTTATATAGAAAAGTCACACAAAGACACAATAGTGACCAATTACAGACCTGCATGATGACTCATCATGAACGATATACATTGACTGTTGAAGATATTTCTTCATCGCAAAGGGGACAAGATGAAGTTTCAAAGGGTACATAACATGTAGAACACATAACGCTATGAGAACATGGCAAAAAGAGAAGTGATCGTTCCTGTTTAAAACATTTAACGCAGTTCCGTTCACATAATAATTTAAATGTCTCTTGTTCTAATTTCCTTCTGAAGTCACTTTTATTGGGAGAACTTTTTATTAAAACACTGTCAGATGTCTCCTTCTTTCCATATCGTTCCAATTTGATCCTCCTAATTTCACTATCATTGCAGTGTAGCATGGAGAAATCCTCTATCCACCTACGATCCAAATTGTGATTCATAGCATGCTCATCTAGATCCATTAGTCGATCAACTAAATCACCAGCGTTGATATTTTCACTGAGATTTGTTACAGTTTCTATGGCTTTGAACGAATATCCAAGGTCTCTTGCGACAACCCACGACGTTGGGATACTAGTCATCATTATGTATGTTATCAAAAACTATCTCATATTTATAGCATAGTTTGTCTACGTAAAAGGAAAATCAATGTGTCATCTTGATTACAATGGTTGCAATAGTCACAATAGTCGCAATTGAGCAAACCCATTCAAAATCAAACAACGGACGTCTATCGGTACGTACCCAAGTGCTCAGAACCAAACCACACAAGTTCGATCATAGACGTTCCGAAACACAGTGTACCAAACACATGTACCTATCCAGTAAAACAGATCTCATACAAGTTCCTATTGATAACACTGAATTATACATGTACCTATCCATGTGCCTATCGATAACTAAAGTATACATGTACCTATCCATGTACCTATCCATGTACCTATCCATGTTCCTATTGATAACACTAAACTTTACATGTACCTATCCATGTACCTATTGATAACACTAAACTTTACATGTACCTATCCATGTACCTATCCGTGGCAAGTAGGGCACAGTTTTCACTACTTCTGATACTGTACAAATTAAAAGTCACAGAGACAGAAATATTTACATCGAGGCTATTTACAGAATTTACAAAGGTAAGTAGGTCCGCTTCCGAATGATTCCACACTCCAAAAATATCATCAATGAAGCGGATCCATAAGAATGGAATTTTTGAGAACTTAAGGATCTGCTTCTCCCATTGTCCAAGATAAATGTTAGCATAGGAACCACCAAAGGCGCAGCCCATGGCGGTCCCGTGGACCATGAAAAGTAAAGTCATTGGATGATAGCAACAAACGTAGCATTGACAATATCGTGAGATCAGGACGGCGTACATCAGGAAAATTCAAAAAGCTTGAGCACATGCTTTGACACCTTCGTTTGTTGGAATATTAGTGTATAGCGACGCAATCGTCGAACCATCATTGCCAACTTATCATCAACTTCAATCATTCAGAACAGAACTGTGTTGTAATTGGTAATTGTAATGAATTACATTTTTTGCCATGTTATTGAGAAGTAATTATAATTACTTTGCAGTCAGCACTGTTAAATGGTCTTTAAATATGCAGTGTGAATTACTTTATTCTCCTCGTCGATATTGCGTTAGAATAACTGCTTATAATGTGACATTGTGCATGTGATATTATACTTAGGTGTGTACCGGAGTATAATTACCGGAAAATTCTTTGAAGAAATGTATGATGAAACTCATTGAGACTGACTCATGAATAACACGTGCAGCCAGGCCGTCGAAATTTCGAACTTTTAATATACTCTAAGTGATTTTCAACAGGTGGAGTATCCAGAAAAAGAATAGACAAGTAATTTGTAGTTATGCTCAATGACACAAGTCAATTTCTTATTAAAGTCACCCACGAGTAAGTCACCTAAGGAAAATTGTTTACTAATTTGGATGAAATTCACTTGGTGCTTCTAAATATAGGATTTCAAGATTTTCACAGACATTGTCCACTTTGAAAACACCAAATTACGAAGCTTAAATCTAAAAATTATTCAAGTATTAGACATAAATAATGGGGGATAGAAA
Organism: Prostheceraeus crozeri; assembly: GCA_907163375.1. NCBI lineage: Eukaryota > Metazoa > Platyhelminthes > Polycladida > Euryleptidae > Prostheceraeus > Prostheceraeus crozeri. Next base: position 183,254 of record CAJQUW010010883.1, on the reverse strand, counting down.
AAAGAGCTTTTGTAGAAATGAACAACAAGGCTTGAACATGTTTTAACTTCGAACTGCTTTGTATTATAGCCGGAGAAAGTCGAAAGATAACCTGTACACACTAGGTCTACTCCGCAGATCGGCCAATCCCTGTTTTTGAAACATGTCTTTTAAACTGCGATGCTAGGTTTATCAAATCTCTGCAGTAGGAACCAATACGAGATATGCTTCGGCCTGTTGGGTCTATTCAGTCGTGGGCTCCTGATGCGTGTATGTGTGCACATGTTCATGTTTGAATGTAAGGTTTTGAAACTTTTGGGCCGTTCTGACTGCATCTTTTGATACGGGAGATTGGTAGGAGGGTCAAAGCAGTCACTGGGGACTCAATACCCACATCCTTTTTAATGCACAGACCTAGCATTGCTGTTCAAAGTGGAAATGCTGCCGTTTACTTGTCTTGGTAATGAGTAACGCGTGCGTGAAGCGCCTCACTATTAAATGCTGCATCAAGTGATTTCAGAATGCAATCTGCCCTCCTGGTGCCTGCGTTAAAGTAGTGCCTTCCCGGCTAATTCGCATCCTCAACAGATGGTCCAGTGGCCTTGTGGTTAGAGGGAGGGCATGCTTGCACGTGCTCTAGCTCCAACATCGCTATTTCAAGCCTATTCACGACTGATGAGGCCCAGCTGACTCGTGGTGGCATGTCTGGTGGTGACTGCATCTCTTGAGATTTGATCAAGCACTTGGAGTGTTTCCAGAGTAGGAACGGGCCTGACATCGGGCCTAGATTATTAGTCCATGAGCCTGAAATTTCATCGCCTTTCGCAAATGAAATTACAATCGTTTTCCAGCTTCCTACTAATTTGATTTGGTACTTTGGTACCGGTACTGACTGTACATTTCACAGCTTCAATGGATATAGAACATTACGCGAACCCTGGTCTAGATCAGATTATCCCACTAGTGAACCCCCAAGAAGTTCTACATGTTTCTAATTTTCGCGGGACCTCGTCGGCCGAGCCCTGCCAACATACGGATTTTATCATCACTTCACCACGTATAGTCCTCAGCATGCAGCAGATGGCAATTTCTGTTAACATCTCAATAAATAAAAAGCATTTGCGTCAGACGAAGTGATCGCACGCAATCAGTGCAGCAAGTTCAGAAGTACATTTCCAAATTAGCATGATTTATATACAAATTCTCGAAGAAGAAAAGATGCGAGTCAGACGAAGTTAATTCGCGAAGAAACATCACATAAATAAATGTACGCTTTCCACTCTGTAACACTGATTCTTTTGAATATTCTTCATAGACAACAGGGTTCAAGATCAGCCAAATGAACTTTTGATGCTATCTCTTTCTTTTGTTCTGATTACCGGTGCGATGACGTCAGAAGTACTTCGCAATTCATCTCTGCAGATGACGATGATAACAGTAAACTTGCCCCTTGTGAGCCTTTTTTGTTCATCCCTTCACACTTAGACAAAATACATGTTTTTATCAGCTGCGCCATTTTCTAGCTTATAAAGGATGCTTCAACCATCCTACCTATCTCCCGTATAAAAGACAGAGCGCGCCTCCAACGGTCTCCATAGATATTGGAATTCATGCATATTTGACAAGTATTCGATATTGGGTAAATACATTTTACATGACAACATTTGTCAAAAAACGTGTCGTCTGAACCGATTAATTTTTTCATCTTAATCATAGAGTTGGGATATACAGTACAGGTAGAGTGTCGACTCATGGATACAGTGAAAATTTTTATATCAAAAGATTCAGTTTTTTGCGGAGATCACCCGTGGTCCAAAAAATTATTTGAGCAGTTTTAGAAAAGTTAAAATTTTGCATATTTTTATACAACCGAGATCACTCTCCTATATAAGTAGTATGAAGCAAGTTGGATATCAAAAGGAATAAAGATTTGATAATAAGCATCCTAACTAAGCGGAAATTAAGCTGATTATCAAGGGAATGATCATGATCCGTATTATAATGGAGGTCTTCATGAAAAAGTCGCGATATTATTCGTGCTTTCTTGGGTGAAATTTCAAGTTTTTAATTCAATTTTCACCGATATTTGTGATTCACTAAATTCATGCTTCATTTCTGAAATTTGAATAGTGATGTGGAACCATTTGCATCTTTCAAAGTTAAATGAAATCATTGTCTTTGATTATATGATTTTGCTGTGCCAGTGGCAAGTTGCCAGTGATATGATCACGCTTAAGAAAATGTTCTTGAGGTTCAGCATGAAAGTGATAGGAACCCATCGAATTGCTAATTTAAAAGACATTAAACATCCAAGGCTGTCATGAGGATCTGTGAAATACCATCATTCCTTCTGCATTACAATCATGATCACTCCATTCCGTTGTAATTTCTGCAAAACTGCAAAAATTTGCATATCTCACATTTTGAAGCAATGCCACCTGTATCTCCCTTGAGTTCATTTAATAAAATCGAAAGTGTATACACATCGATATATCTACTCTATGATCTTAATCCGTGGGATCTCCTGTTTCCAGACATCATAAATTCAAATTAATCTAACAAAGTTTTCTTCATGAAAATTTTAGCTCAAAGCAGATAAAGCACCAAAAAGGCCTGTTCCAAGCATGGGCACTCTACCTTCGTTGGAAGAAATTTCGTTGTGATGTACAAAAATCATAGATATAAAGTTATGTATCATGTGAGGGCACATGAGCCGTACTTTCAACCAGACTATAATTCAAGCATTTATTTGGAATTTTTCTTCAATTAGCCTTTGTCCACCAAAAACTGTCTCTGAACGACACACATTTATCAACTTAGAAATTATGTTTTTACTTTCTTTATACGACGAAAAGCATCATTTGTGTGTATAGTTATTGCAGCAAAAGGAAAAAATCAACTATGGATCATCAAAATTAAGCAATTATTAATTTTGAAAAATTTCCTGTCTTCTTTCGACCAGACGTTTTTGATTTTACCCAAAACTTCAATTCATCGCTGAGACCACATATTTTATCCGAATTTTATGAAAACGTGCGGAATTATCAAGAACTATAATGCAATCATGCATGTGAAAGTTTACTTCATTAGACAGCAATTATCATTTTAAAATCTCCTAAAAAATCCAAAATGTCCCACTGACCGAGGCCACAAAATTATCGGTCAAAAGACACCCGATAATACATAGTACGAATACAAAACTTGTACAAATACTCATTTTGTGTGGTCGCCACTATGAATTTCGAATTCAGCATCAAAAATTGACTAAATATGCAAATTTTTAGAGAAAACGAAGTTGTAAAGTTGAAAAGACAAAAATTACCCAAAATGCTAGATAAAATGGATGCACTCCGTTCTCCTGCTATCGTCATCTTTTGCGGAGGCTGAAACTGAGGATTCGAAGTATGTAGGAGCCAATCTGTCAAGGTAAGCAAAAAGCCACACTGTGTACTTGTCTTCAACGGATTATTGCCCAAATGATAACTGGTTCAACAGGCTTCGGCATTTGCTGCATTTTAATTGTGCCGGCAGTATAACTCGCAGGGATAGGTATTTGAACATCCTGATGTTAAGGGTTGTCATTGAAAAGGTTACCATCTCCGCATTAAATCAACAGAAAATTCACAGCATCATTGATTTTTTTCTCAATAAATAGGGTGAGGTAGTCATTTGGTACATCAACTTTTAACGCTTTGCACTAGTATGGGTATACCCACAGAATTAAATATTTTGTTCATCTGCTTCGATTTGCTAGAAGTGTGATTAATTCGAAATCGACAGCACATCGAGGAACTCAGTAAGTGGGCAAAAAGGAATTCCTTATACCTTACAGAGATAGGAAAAAAATCGTGCGTCGCTTGCGGATTAATGTGAGTTCCAGCAAAGTGCTTCGCTTCCCACAATTCCTTCAGATTCGAAGAATTCAGATCATTGCCCACACGTTTTCTCCATAATGTTGGCCCTTCCGATCATTATTAAAAAAAGTAGCAGGCGTGCGAAAATTAGTTCACTTGATGATTTCACATCCTCTCCTCCGCATTACTCACGGTATAGTGCATACATTGAATCGACGCCAGGCATCGATGTGTGTTTCGGTGTGTGCGAAGTGATAGCACAGCACGCACGCATCTCTCACTGGCTCTGGTGTCCTCTGCTGACAGCTTATTGTTTGCCATTTCCAATAGCAAACTACACACGAATTATCCATTCGAGAAGGAGCAAGTTGTCTAATTCTGTGATGTGCCATTTCGATATTAAGGCTACATATAACCCTTCCTTTCTAGGAAACCGAAGCGCGCGCAGATGAATCTAATTCTGTGGGTATACCTGAATGGATATCATCCATATCTTCATTTCAGAGCCCTAGCATCGCCAATGTTAGAAGAACAAGGGGTGATTTAGTGGTTAAATTATTTTGGGCCGATAAATTGCAAGTCAATTAAATGGCTTCAGACACAAATCGTTATGTGGCACAGAAGAGACGACAAAAGCTTTGTAGCAATTTTTGACTACCAACCGCTATACTGAAACATTTGGACAGCTACAAGCATCAACAATGTTGCATTATAAGCAAGATTGTAGAATAAATAATGGACATTTATCATTTGCTTGCATGTTAGCACCGGTTTGTGGGCCGGACAGAGAGGAACTTAAGGAATACTATCAAAGAGCATCTGCCACGTTGGATTCGTAGCCAAACCCGTGGATCGTGTACATCCTCAGTCTCTAAACATGTGGTTGATTGTGATGACTTTAAAGGTAATTCTTTCGTGACCTATTTCTCTATCTGATGCTCATCAAACATATTTTGTCTCTGCGAATTCTTGAAGCATTGTTTATTTTGAAGCGTGCCCAAGTTGGCTCTTCTTGTGTATCCAAAAATAGTTTATTTGTAGTCTATTGTTACCTTCGTAGTTCCGTCCATTGTTGTCTTGATGTCTTGCAGATATCTGCATTTTAGTCCGGCAGCCAGAACGAGTTTCTGCAGGGAACGAGGCCGAAAGTGAGACTTTCACAGAATGATGTACACCCTATGCCTACTTCGAATCTGCACATCTGCCGAGTTCTAGTGAGTTCCTCTTCTTGTCAGACAGAATCAAAGAAAAACACATGTAAATCCAATGGGACGCAGATTGCAGTTTTTGGTAAAAATGAAATTTTGTATGTTTTCTCTGGTTAAACGAAAAGTACTAAGCCCAGAGTCATATTTTTTGGCATGGAATGTCTTCAGGTCATTTCCTGTCATCGTCATGCACCTCGGTCTATGAAGCTAAATACATTTAGATTTGGCGAGCCTCTTAATGTCGGCAAACATAAACATTTTGAGCAACTTTATCCACATCCAACCACATTCTCACACACATCGCCGATCAGAAGCTCCATGATATCTGATGCACATAATAGGAAATGACCTGAAGATATTCCATGTCAAAAATTATGACTCTGGGCTTAGCACTTTTCGTTTAAATATAGAAAACACAACAAAATTTCATTTTAGCCAAAAACTGTAATCTGCGTCCCATTGGGTTTCCATGTGTTTTTCTTTGATCCTGTCTCACAACAAGAAGAGAAACTCACTAGAACTCGGCAGACGTGTGGATTCGAATTAGGCATAGGGTGTACATCTTTCTGTGAAAGTCTCACTTTCGGCCTCGTTCCCTGCAGAAACTCGTTCTGGCTGCCGGACTATTTTGTCCAGTGAATACGTCTCATTTTGTACACACAATCATTCCGTCATTTTGCTTTGTACGCATGATTAGAGTCCTCAAAAGCGCTCGTATTATGCTTCTCAATAATAAAAGTTTCTTGGCGACTACATTTATTTTCAAAATTATCAGAAAGCAACATTGTTTCAAGATAATTAATATAATGTGTTCATTTATTTAATAAACTGCATATTCATTATTAATATCTATTTATTTAAAGTATAGGAATTCTTTGATGTGCCAGAACGTGCTGGAAATTTTGTGCTATTTGTATAGCATCAAACAATATCATTCTGTTTTGAAGATTTCATTTTTTTACCAATTTCTATGTCCTGACTGAAAGAGTATAATAAACATGACTTCTCCATCATTTCCTTCGAGAATCATTTTATCAAAATGACAGTTGCCGCATTTGCATTCAGAAAATTGTTTGAAGCAAATTCGCTTGAAGTATTGCATATCTGAACTCAAGTCACTTTTTCTTCTTCAAATATTCCACTGAATTCCGAAAGATAGACAGATCTTCAAACAAAACCCGTTGTCAAATGTTTTTCCTCTGTAATTGCAGCAAAGATAGCTCTGAAATGGCTGATTTGTTGTTTGACCACAGAAACATCATCAATTAAAATAGTTGCCCTTTTATAAACCACATACTGAAAATGGAAAACGATTTCAAAGTAATTGCCTTGGGAACCTCAGAATCCTTGGTAATAAGTTGAATGATAATTGTTTTGCTTTCAGAGATTTGAAGTACAATCGAGCCTGAACTTGAGTGCAAACAATTGGTTTAATAAACCTTTTCCTGAAGATAATTGGACATAACATCCATTTCCGAATTTTGAGAATGTTTGAATCATTCCATGAACGCTGAAATTTGAACTTTTGTTATGAAGTTTTGGGATGTCCTTTGTGAGATTTGTATTTTTAGTAAAGTTAAGTCTACGAAGGGCACTATTTCCTTTTACTTGATTACTTCACGATGAATATGATCTTCTGTTATCAAATATGCATGTCATTTGTACTTTCAATGCATACTTAGCATGCAACTTTTAATCAAACTCCTCACCTTTGCTATGGAGGTGCTGGGCATTCTGCAGTTGCATATCTCAAATTTAACCCTCACGAATCATGCGAATCTGGAACGTTTTCCCATAATAAGTATCATAAAGTGTCATGAGTCTCATTATCATAATGATTATCACATCACATGAAGTCGCACAATCATAGTACATGTATCATTCAATCACTTCATTTTAGTTATGACATGAAATTGTGTGGTGATTGTATTATATGTGTATTTTCAACGTCTTGCATTCAACATCTAATTATAAAGTCAAATGATATATCCATCATTTCGAGAAGGTTGTTGCAGATCGCTATGATATATTCTATATTGTTGCTATTTATCTTTTATAGACTAAACTTGGAGGTTCTTATCGATGGAATAAGCTTTCTTATGGCTCTTTCCTTTCGCGGCTAGCATGCATGCCATACTACTTACAAACATATTTTCACAAAATCCTCATGAATGCTCATGATTTTCCCATGAACGCATCATAAGATATTGTTTTCATGAATGTTCTCATTACCACCCATTATATTCTCATCAAAGTATCATGAGTTAAATAATTTCTCATGAGCTCTCATAAAAATCTCAAGAGTTCTCATGAAAAATTTTCGTGAGGGAAGCAGCTCAATGATCAAATAATGTCAGTCAGCGGTAGGAAGACATCAGTGAGAAGCACGGTGTTGCTTGCCATTCGAACGCTGTGAGAATGTAAAAAACATAATGACATTGCTACCTCTGACGATTGTCATAAGCAATGTCAACGCACTTAAATCCTCATTTTCAGTGTGATTCTTCAATTTTAATGATCGGCCTGTCATACTACTTTCATTGGTAATTTATGAATCATCTTTTGCTAATGTTGCGACAAAGTAAATTTCACAAAAATTTAAAATTTTCACAATTCGTTGACCATAATTATCATCATCACACATGTATTTTCCAAGAGAAATGACTCTCCAGAAAGACAAAAACGAATCGGACATAGATGAAGAAACTAAAGCAATAAATATGCACAAGTTTCGCAATTATGAGGCAATTGAACATGCTCATGGGATAGGCAACTTCAAACGTCTTGATGTTCAACAATACGGTGTGTGTAAGTGGTTGCGTTGCTCTAGGCAAAATGCTCGGGAACCATGTGATGCAATGGATGGGATTCACTTTCACATTTTAGCAACAATTTGAGCGCTAGCTTTTGTCGATTCGAAGTGAAGTCTCGGATAACTACTGTACATCACTATACATCTGGTATGAAGTAAAAGTCCTTAACATCGTGTGATGTGGATATGCAAGCTCATCCAGACATTACATTATACTCTAGAGCCATTCAACGTTATCAGAAATGTTCTCCAGTTTGAATGCAGCACCGTCTTCTGCTATTTAAGCTTAAGTTCAAGCACAGTAGTTTCTGCTGTTTAAGTTTTTGTTCATTATCAACAACTACCGATGTTAGCTAACATCACACGACTTTCACGGACGGTGTGGATAGAACTTGGAACAATTTCAACTGCGGGGTGAGAAGAAAAGAAGAATCCGAAAATATCTGCAACTTACGACGAGTACACAGGAGGAGTTGATGTCCTAGACCTGCGGATCGAAAGATACACCTGCCTAATGAACGCTAAATGTGTTTTTTCTACATGCTCGACGTTGCTGCGGCGAATTCAGTTGTGTTGAGTAACATCGTCCATATGCTGAACTGAGAACATTTTCCCAAGATATCTAAGAGAGTCGTTGGAGCAACTGGCAAAGTGCCATCTAAAACTTAATAAGGGATAATTGAATAAGGGTACTTGTTCAAGAAAGACTGATGAAGAGAGGGGGCACACGGATTTGCGCCTCTCGATCTGCAATTGAGTGCTTTGCCTCTGAGTATACCCCGACTGTACTAATCTATCAAAGCAAAGCATGTCATTCTGTTGGTAAATGTTACTAGACTATGTTCACATGAAACAGGTACGTGTGTTGGGTTGCATGCACATATACATGACACTTCTATCAATCATTGACATCAATGTTCCATTATTTTTTAATTTACGATCCATTATAAACTATGATTCACATCCAGATGTTAGTCAGTCTAAAATTGAAATCCATTATAGGTGGGCGGACGACACCCAATACACATGCAGGATGTATCAAACATTTCAACTATCATACAATAGACCAGTGTTTCTCAACATTTACTTACCGCGGACAAAGCGCTGGCCCCTAGTGAACAGCGTGGACTAAGACTTATTTAAATAATTTCGGATCTATCATATGTAATGGCGTCTATTTAATCGCGCTGAAATACAGTTTAGCACTTTTGTCTCAAATTCAGTTTCTGTTGTTCAAATTCAATTGTCAGATGATGCTAGTATTTTCGAAACAAGCAGAAACGCAAAAAATACTATTTATGTAGCCCATGCAAAAACAGTTCACAATGCAGCAGCACGTCAACTTAGCGAGTCATTCGGTATAACGCATTCTTTATGCAACCGTGAAAAATCGATAAACACAGTGCGATAAAATCGATAGTGGTGGGTAGCTGATGCTGACTGAATCGTAAGCTCGTTGATTTGCAGTAAAGTAGCACTATCAGTAAAACGTCTAGCTGTGTCACCGTAACCTCATAAGAAGAGACATGATCTGTAGATGCTTTCTATGCTTTTCATATTGAAGAAATACTTCTTCAACACTGAGACAGCGTCATCGCTAGGGTTCGGGAAAATATTTAAATATTTAAATTTTAAAATCTCGGAATACTTTAAAAAATCTTCAAATATTTAAGATGTTAAGAAACCAAATTGTGCTGTGACTCTGCAGGGTTAAGGAAAAAAATAATTTTATTCCATCGACATATTTAGATACGCACTATCCCAAGCATTCTAAACAATAAAAACATGAAAAATATGAATAGGCCCTATCTATTTCCATTTATTGGTAAAACAATTGCAGATTAATATTTTAGATAATTTTGGAGCGATTGTCAGATTTAATCGCTTTGTATATCGAATATGTACGCTCGTGATAGGCGCCAAATTAGGGGTAGCAGCCTGTTGAGGAGATATCTCGTCGGGGAGTGAGTTCTCGTCATCTGACAACACTAATTCAATAGACCGCAGGATTTAGATGACGTCAATCAGATACTATGACACAGCCTTTCTTTTTTGCGACAAAAGCGCGTGCCTTCACCAACTAACATAGTGCTTCTTCAAAATTTGATTTAGTATGGTCAAAGACTGTAATATGTTCATGGTCTTTGAATATGGTGACTGCCGATGTAACCCAATTTTCAATATTTTGCTTTTAACATAATATGATTAAATGAAAGGTTTTTAGCAAAATGCAAAGCATTTGAGTACAAGCCTGAATGCATTTAAGTCCACAAACTTTAGAAATATTTGAAAAATGCTTGAGAAAATCAAACTAATTAAAATGATTAATAAAAATAATATAAAATACAAAAAAATTAAGAAATACTCTTCATTTGATGAAGTATTTTCCGAACCCTAGTCATCGCATTAGTAAACCAAATCAAAAACAGTGGAAGACGTCATTGTACCAAATGCGCCACTGATTAAGCGTTTTACTACAAAAGCGATCTTTGTTTGCGATCTTGTTGTTAATTGCATTCACGACATGGTTTAAGATACTTTGGTGGACAATCGATCCCCGCTACTTGCCTTAATGTCGGCGGTCACAATTGTGGCGTGTTATTTATTCATTGATTATTGTTGCCTTGACATCTGATGTGTGGTGGTGGTGATCCTGCCAATTGACAGAGTCGCGTAAGCGGCTCGTAGCTCAGTTGGTAGAACACAGGTCTAGTTTACCTTGGTCGTAGGTTCGAATCCTACCAGCCGCACATCTTTTCCATGGCAATTCGATCTATCGTTTATTTAATTTCACTGTTGTTAATTTTAAATAAACCTCACGGACTAAAACTGACCTGTCCCGCGGACTAATTTCAGTTTTGAGAAACACTGCAATAGACTACAGTCAGTAATCAATGCGTTCAATACAAAATTCAATCCCTACTATTGCCTATGAAATGTTCGTTTCACTGCGTAAAATGAAAACAGCAAGATTATCTTCTTCATGAATTTTCAATTAAAAGTATCAAAAATGCACAGTTATAAATACAATTACAAACACTATCAGTTAATCATTGTCTAAACTCACAAATGCGTCAATGATCCAAATTAATACAAAGAGAATTGCTGAACAAAATGTGACAGAAATTAAAGTACTTGATAAGGCTGCGTCGACATTGTATAAAAGTTTCGCCACATTTTTATTCGTTTATCCATCCACATGGGATTCGATGACCATTTCGACATGTACAGAATTCGCCGAGTGATGAGATGTTGAATTTTCTACATCTGACGCTGCAAACCATGCTGACAAAATTCATTATAACAAAGAATTGAGGAAATCTCTGAATCTGTATCAAGAAGAGACAAAACAAGGCGCACTTCGGCGTGTATACGACACAACGAGTCAGACAGAGAATGTAAGGAAACAGTTTAGACGCTTGAGAGCGTTAATTATGCCGATCTGAAATCTTTTGACCCTTTCTTCAGAATGTTCCGTGTGAGAACCCAAAAGTTGGATCCCAGAATGATAGTGAGATCACTAGAAACAGTATTTTAGCGTTCTTCACACAAAACTCGCTTCGATGTAAGGTGTATAAGGTTTATCCTGTCGCCGTTTTGTGGAAATCATTGTCATTTCTGAGTCACTTAGCCCAGGAACTCTCATATCACCCAAGAAGGGAGATCGCTTCGAAGAAATAGCGCTGTCTCCGTCCGACAGCGCATTCATCTCATTTTTGTCGAAGGGAGCGTAGTTAGCGTCCAAAGAGCCGTCTTTTGATTTGGCCACCTCATAGTAAGTGTGATCAGGCTGATTCTTGTCAGGACTCATGTCAGCTTTGTAGAAATTAAGGCTGTTGTAATTAGCTTCCAAATCCTTGGAGCGTAGTGCCGCTGATTCCAGAAGATATTCGTCCAATTCTGAAAATAATCAATTTCAGTGTTAATAATGACATCTACTACACGAAAGATATTACTATAGGTCACAATATAATTCAAATTTTAAATGCTTGAATGCTGAAAAGTCATTCAGCCCGGAAAGAAGATTTACTATCAGACGAAATCCTTCTAAAAATAGGGATGCTCTGTTTGCATGTACATTGGAACTTGAAGGCTTGAATGCTTATCTTCATGTGGACTCTGTTGATAACATTGAATACTTCATGACAAACGAGATTAATTTCAAATCAACTGACTCCATGACGATCGTCATTTTATTCAACTTGTTGATTCTATCACTTCTCAAAACCGTGGATCAGTGTGAGTGATCAAATGGAATGAGAGCATAATCTGAAAACTGAGTTTTACTTATGTGAAAGCTGGCCAGAGAATTGCTACGCTATGAAATAGAAGAAGATAGGAGGACAAATAATCAGCTCATACAATGCATGTACCATGGTTAATAAATTGTTCGTGAATTTTCGAATGTTTTCCCAAAAAGTACTTTTAAACTGAAATAAAACTTAATGTAATCTGATGGAAGATAGAAGCCAGTCCGACCTTGGCCGGCCGTAAGGAGGAAATGCTGGGAAGGTGTTCAACAACTTTCATAAGCCTGAATTTGAAACAGCTGACAGCGAAGTCAGACTTTCAATTAGTTCATCATTTCAACGCTGACTATTTAAATCAACGAATACTGCGCTTTTTGTTCATTGTGTTGAGACTAGTATATTTTCTGATGTTAAAATATTGAACTGCAATATAATGCCTGTCTGAGAAATGTCTTCAGACTTGAGCACAAAATTCCTTGGCAGCCGTAGACGCTGCATTTCGCCATACAAGGGCTCATCAGCACGGCTCGGAATATCCAAAACTATCCTAAAATATTTACAATGGCTGAATATCTGAAAGCAATTACTTTTTTGCTTCAAATTTTGAAGTCATTTTTATATTCTATCCCCAGGCGTGCTGGCATTCCGCAGTCTTTATGATTATCAGTCACACGGCAAAGTGAGGATAGCTGAGCGCAAAGCAGCCTGTTATGAAGTCTTTCAGCCATTCTATAAGTCATAAGCAAGTTTGGGCCATTCCGAGCCGAATTGTTGAGCCTTTGTTGGGCGAAAGGTAGCGTCTACGGATGACAAGGAAGTTTGAGCTTAAATTGTTCAAGTCTAGGGACATCTGTCTATTCTGTGCTCAGGCGAACTGGCACTCTGCAATCCTTGCAATCCTATAGCGGCCCTCAGCCTCACAGCATACTGCAATGCATATTGTAGATGGAGCTAGTGAAATAGGCTCAATGTTTGATAAAGTTTGATGCCTCTCTGAGAAAAAGAAAATTGTCGAATCAAGAGAAACATTTGTTAATTTTGTACAACTATTACTAATGTCAATAACACCAAAAATAGAAAAGGAAACGGCATGACATCTCCTCATAAGACTTTTAAAAAACCAAATAACGATAAATTTGTAACAATCCTCATCTCTAGGCTCCAACTTCTCATTCCTCTCCAACTTAGATCATGTACATTCCAAGTATGTTGCTTTCCCTAAAATGTTGAATAAAAAGTTGCCGAATTTGGCGCCATTATGAGACTGTGAGAGGCTCAACTACGTCGCATAGTACAGTCCTTAACTTCATCTTCCGGGAATGAGCTGAGTTGAGGTGTTATTGTCGTCAAACCGTCTCGTTTTTCTAAAACTCGATGTATTTCCTGCACTGGCGCCATCTCTCGGCCTCCATGGGAAAAGAACAAGGTGTTTAATAGACTTCGTGTGAAGGTGTGAATACAACGGTGACTTTCAAGCAAAACTTTTGAGAGAAAAACCCAAACTGTCGCAATGTACGCCCTTAACGTGTCATACACCGAAGAGTGAAAGTTTTGCGCATTAGATGAGGAAGCGCGGGGCAAGATGAAAGTCGATGTGAACTCCACAGGTGAAACTCCTAACAGTGATAGAGCGATGCTTGATCGTATCTTGCTACGAATAATACTCATCTCGCTTCTAAGCTTTGTAATTCCCGCTTATGTTCGCTGACGACAGTTATCGGTAAAAATACCTTCAACAGTGAGCTAGCTACTCATACAACTCGCTATGCATTATCAAACCAAAGACAGGACATTTTTTCTAAATTATAGATTATGACTTCCTTTGTTGCTTGGACTTACTACACATTCTTTTGGCGAAAGAATACTTTTCTCCTTCCTTGACTGTTCCATTTCTTATCGTGTTCGGAGCATTCCATTGCGGAGCGAGCCGAGACTAATGGAGAACTGCCTGTCACGAAAGAAATTTCTCAGGTTTCTCTCATGCTAACCTCAGTCTGTCTTCGCCAATAAATTGAATTCATCATAGGAATTTACTTGATGCTTCGCGACAAAGGACAGGCCAATGTAATCAGTTCTTCGGTCAATCAAATCATAGCAGCTACTCGCTAAGCCTTCAGCACATTTTGGACGACGAAAGTCAAACGCGAAGTTTCTTAGAGAAGAAATAATCATTTGAGAACAGACTAGCTTTGAAAGCTTTTCCAATTGGGAAGAAGTGTTTCCCATTCCACAGCTTTCGTCAATCGTTTACTCTAGGAGAAATAGATAAAAAGACATCAAATGACCTGCCTCTTTATATGACAAGACTGTTTATCGTCAAACAAACCGCAGATTTGATTCTAGCGGTCGAATTGATATTGCAGAACTGTCATTCACTGTTTCATTATTCATAAATTTACGTGATAATGCCGTGTCTAAAGCAATCAACTTGTACAAAGTATAGAAACAGGAACAGCAAAACAGCTCGCCGTTGTGCTCACAAACTTTCAAATATTGTAGAAATTGAGGAAAGTCTCGAAATGTACTCGTCTCAACGACGGAAAACTGGAATCGCTTTCAATGTAACCGGTTATTAAGAAGATCGAGGTGTTGAAACTTGTTTTCATGTCCTTATACTGTAACAACTTTATTTCGTTGAAAATATCGGTTTTCTTTCAGAGAAAAGTATTTTTGGACAAATCGACAATTCCATGTACTTGCCGCTTCCACAACGTTTCCTTCAAAGACACTGCGGACGTGATCAATATACACTTAGAAATTGGCTACGGGACATTCTCCATTTTACGAAACTTTTTATGAAAATAACAGACAAATCAAATTGCTTGTCGTAAATGAAAAGATGAATGACATTTGAAGAACACGACCACAAATGCCCTACAAGAATCATCTACCTTATATTTATATTTTCGGTGAAAATAGAAAGAAGGAGAGATAGATCACGGAGTGTTATCATCAGTCCGATTCAATAACTGTTCTTCCTATTAATGGCAGCAGACGGAAAGTGAATAATAGTCAAAATACAGACTTTAACTACTTGGAAATAGAAATCGGGTAATTAAATAGATGTCATACCCACATAATGATTGCAGTGAAGAGCCTATCATAGGGTTAACTAAATGGCAACGGATGATGATGCCACGAACAGTGTTCCGGTATCGGGCTGTGCATCAGATAATGCAGCCAATGAGATGATGATGCCACATGCAGTGTGCCGGTATTGGGCCGTGCATCAGATAATGCAGCCAATGAGATGATGATGCCACATGCAGTGTGCCGGTATTGGGCCGTGCATCAGATAATGCAGCCAATGAGATGATGATGCCACATGC
This sequence comes from Prostheceraeus crozeri, assembly GCA_907163375.1. Taxonomy (NCBI): domain Eukaryota; kingdom Metazoa; phylum Platyhelminthes; order Polycladida; family Euryleptidae; genus Prostheceraeus; species Prostheceraeus crozeri. The sequence goes on along the minus strand of CAJQUW010010883.1, from coordinate 167,822 downwards.
AGTGTGCCGGTATTGGGCTGTACATCAGATAATGCAGCCAATGAGATGATGATGCCACGAACAGTGTTCCGGTATTGGGCTGTGCATCAGATAATGCAGCCAATGAGATGATGATGCCACATGCAGTGTGCCGGTATTGGGCCGTGCATCAGATAATGCAGCCAATGAGATGATGATGCCACATGCAGTGTGCCGGTATTGGGCTGTACATCAGATAATGCAGCCAATGAGATGATGATGCCACGGACAGTGTTCCGGTATTGGGCTGTGCATCAGATAATGCAGCCAATGAGATGATGATGCCACATGCAGTGTGCCGGTATTGGGCTGTACATCAGATAATGCAGCCAATGAGATGATGATGCCACATGCAGTGTGCCGGTATTGGGCTGTACATCAGATAATGCAGCCAATGAGATGATGATGCCACGGACAGTGTTCCGGTATTGGGCTGTGCATCAGATAATGCAGCCAATGAGATGATGATGCCACATGCAGTGTGCCGGTATTGGGCCGTGCATCAGATAGTGCAGCCAATGAGATGATGATGCCACATGCAGTGTGCCGGTATCGGTCGTGCATCAGATGATGAAGCCAATGAGATGATGATGCCTAGTATAGTGCTCCGACAATTGGCTGTGTTTCGGATAGTACAACCGATGTTGTCATGAATGAAGCCATAGCAATATAATGGGATGTCCTCTTGCACAATGTTGGCCTTCCAGTGGTGTATGGAATGGCATCAGATGATAAGGGTGATGATTTGACAATGCCTTGCATGCTGTATTGTGGCATTTTGGGTAATGCATCCGGTGATTCCCAGTTCATCTGCATGCATTCATCGACATCACTACAAACCACTACAGTTCCAATAATAAATCAGAGAAACGACCCATATATAGAAGGAGGATAGATGATACACATGTAACAATAGGACATAGGTTGAGGCACAATTTTTTATGGCCATTTGGCCAATCGGATGCTAAGCGATGGTGGTTTTCCCACTGTTCATGCTATCTATACCGGGTAAGCAGCAGTGTGTCCATCTTTAAAGTCTCGGCATACACAACAGGGGGACATAGACTCAGGGAGAACAGATGATTGCATACGCGTGTGGCTGTAGCTCTACTTAGTATTCCGCAACAAGTGAAAGCACGATATGCTCAAGGGGGACACATGAAGACACTTAACGAATATTAGCCTTTCTCCACCAATAGGTCATTGCACCTTTCTCAGGCCCACAAGCCCCAATAATGCAGCATTATTTGCGCAACATTCTCCTTCAGCGCTCACTATCTTAATCCAATCTCTCTTTTGAAAGAATGGACAAGATTTTCAGTCATTAATGAATGCATAAATCCTATGTTTTCTCTGTCTTCGTCGTACTTTTCCACGTGAATCAATTTCAGCGGTATTCAAACTTCTCTGCTGCATGATAAACGGCATCGATGAAAGCGGATATTCATTAGGAAGTATCGGCTACAGTCCTAACACCGTTGGAGAACAAAAGTTTCATTTTACTTCTGCACAGGAATGACAGCAGGATGTGTTACCAATGATACATGCGTTTAATTCAATGTCATTATTGAAGGTACCTCTGTTATCGGATGAAAAATCCATTTTCTCAAAGGTCTGTCAGTATGGAATATTCTTGACAAGTACAACTGTGAGTTCGAAGTTCAAACAAAGTTTGACAAAGAAAAGTTCTCAATCTGTGTGTAATAAAAAGAGATGAAAACTCAGCATAAGAATAATACCGCTTTATTCTGAGTCTTTGAATTAATGATTCAGTTCAATGAGTAATGCACTAGCGCTATTTATAGCATTGGTCAGAAAAAAATAATAAAATACATTTTCTGAAATTTGCCTACCAAAGCATTTTCCCCAACATACTCATAAAGTAATCAACTAATTATAGTTTGCAGATAGAATTATTGGCATTTATAATGTAGCCATGGTGTCAGGCAACATATTTTCCACAAAAATGAAGCCATTGAAGTCTCAAATGTGACAAAAGTCGAAACCTTCAGTATTGAACTTATCCTTGATGCGTTTTATGTGAATTTCTATGAATGCTGTTGTAATCATAGAAATCCAACTTTCCGCTCTGCTAAAATGAGTGGATAGCATGGACAACAGCTGTTTGTTGATTATCATTTCTGCTCCTTGGCTTGTAAATGTTGCTATATCTTGATTACAAGAATAAGTAATGGGAAATATCCAGTGGTTGCAGGTTCGTGTCCTAAGGTGATGTGGTGCAAGTTATTTCATCAAATTGCCTCAAATGCCTCAAAAGAAATGATAGTAATAGTGAAACATTGACAATACATGTAAAACTTGGAACTGGCATCTTTCTGTTGTTAACCACTGGATTGCGCCATCGTTTAGGTACTGTTGTCATGAATGCGCTTGTCCACGACGTGTACCATACGCATGTCTGTTGTAGTCTTTTAGGATTATATTGTGTAGCTTTCTATACCTTCAACCATTGATTTTAATAATGTTTTTACGCCTACCATATCTGCATTAGGCTTCCTGTCGGTGAAGCATTCAGGGCCCTCTTGAAATGACCCAAAACGAACACTTCAAATGTCATAATCCAAAAGGACTACACAATTCAGGTATGCACTCTTCGATGGAGCATTTATTTTGAATGTCCTTTTGAAATATTTTGAAATACTATGAGATTCTCTTGTTGCTATAAATAGCATCTCAAATTTAGACTTTCACTTAAGTTGGTGTGAGGAGATATCGAATCGGAGACCAAAGTATATAACACTTGTCATGTAGTCCTGCCAGTGTACCCTTGAAGCAGTCTGTAAGACGAAACGCGTCGGGTTATTTACTTTTAACTGAAATAAGTCTCGTGATAAGAAGAAGGGATTGAATAAAATTTTGATTTTGTTCTAACGATGGTGAAACTTTAGTTCAATTTCGTGATAATGCTCAATTACAGGAGTAAATATCATGGAATCCCACACTCTCACTCGTAAAGATACTCATTTTGTCAATTCAATAACCAATTCAAGTTGTTCAACGGTTCAAGGCGCATTTACAAGCACAATCGACCTCACATCCTACTAAAGGATCTATATAACTCGATCAAATCATTGATTGGCAACAAATCAACTTGCTTCATTCTAAAGGTTATTTGATATTTGAATTTGTTGGAGAAAATGGCATTTCATGTATTTCCTTGGCTTGGAAATGTGACTTTTGTCGCAAATATTAATAAAATGCAAATATCAGGCTACATATGTTCGAATTTGCGCTCTCATACAGAAGAAAAGGTTCTTACTTTCATCCTCTGCTGCCGTAGGACTGCTATGAGGCGGCAACTGTCCCTTAGGACCCGTCCGAGAACAAACGTATGTCTGTAATGAATACAAAGAAAGGTGGGATGAGGCTAAGATGAAAGCATGTTGATTCAGTTTCTTTGAATTGTCAATGAAATTATAACTTGTGATGGGTGAAAAATCAACAAAACTCACCTCGCTCACTTTGCCCACGAGACCATTTTTCCATTTTCTCTTCATATCTGCAAAGAAAATGAAATAGTTTCAAGGTTTTATCGCATAACTCTTCTCAAAGCAGAACATAAATGAGTTTTCTAAGGAGAAGGCTGTAAGGAAAGATTCTTTGCATATACACAGGTGGTTCATAAAAATCACATTTCAATGGTATAAATATATTGTTTTTGGATAAGACAATGAACTTAAGTAAAAAGACTTTCGTGTTTTAAATTTACCCCTTCAAAGGCTCCGCCTCCTTATTTTCAACTCGTTACATGTAATAACAAACGACAAGAAGATGAGGACATCCGCATAAGCTGATTACACGATACTGTCTAAATAAAGCTGGCGAAACGACGGAGTAAACATGGCATTCATGCGTTGCCGGTTTTGTCCATTTGACATTTTGAGTTTTAGAAAATGAGAGATAGTTGGCTGGAACATCTGTCGCGTGACAAACCGTCAAAATCAATGTCAACGCTCCCTCGAAATCCGAACTTCCATCATTGCAAGAAAAAGCGGCTTTTTGATTCATGTAAAAAAATGAAGATATTAGGATTGATGATGGAAATGACTTCGATATGGCCGAATCATAAATGATTGATGTCTATTGTTGTTTTGTCTGTCGAATTCATAGCATTGTAAAAAGCCTTTTCTGCCTTAATTTTGACCTAGTAGGTTTAAACCCAAGTTTTGAGATACAAGCTTAAGCTAAAATGCAGTGTCAATGCATCCAACAGCACAATATGCAGGGCTTGACAGCTTGAAATGAGATTTGATGACAATGTATGCACAAAATTGTAAAGATTTGGTTCTGTCGAAGATTTAAACCTTTTTTGAGTACCGGTACCATTGTTTTTAATTCATTCATTTTTTATCAGTGCAAATTCGGCCTACCTGGGCAGTCAGTCTCAAGCGATTGCATCGCACAGCTGAATCGCAACAGATAAACACAACTCTCAAGAATGCACAATGACATCAGACTGACTGATATGGCTCATGGTTCTGTTGTAATCGATCACAAGGACTTTCAATTGCAAACATTCAATTAGTTCTGTTTCAGTTTGCAAAATATCGTTGCGATATGCACATACATGTAGCAATATGACATGAGGTGGAATATTTTTACCCATATTGCGCCGACCATAATTTAGCAATTAATTGTAAATTTACAAAAGCATATCTATAATTTTGGGTTCTAATCTTCATGTTTTCGCTATTTCCGAGTTCAAATTGCTTTCAAATCCCCTTTTAAACTTCTGACTATTTTTCGTTAAAAATTGTCAAATCGTGAAACATAAAAATTTTAATAAAAGGACACTCAGATTTTAGAAAAATATATTCAAATTTTGAATTGCCTTTCTAATTTTAGGATCCTTAGAATTATGTCATTTTTGGAATGTTTGTAATACACATTTCTACAATGAAATCAGCATGAAATGTTAAGTTTCACTTTCGGAATGCTGGCTGGGCTAACTTTAGGATTCATGTCGAGGTCTTCAAAGTTGTCAGCAATTCCACATCTTTCAGTGATTAGTTCTCACAAAACTGCTTCCGTTCTCGATTACTTCCCTGACTCCTCCTGCTGTTGATCCCTCAAAGACGTGTTTGGTTCATATCGCATTTCCTATAGCATAACATTGCGCTCAGTTTACATTATATGGAGTACTAAGAAAGAGAATTATTCACTTCACTAACAATCTGATGGCGCAATCATCGGCATTCTTGGCCCGGTTGACGACCTACACCTGATGTCGTATGCAATGTTGACACTCTTGCTTTTCCTGCATCGTGTAAATCCTACGTTAGCGTGAGTACACACTTGAGTTGCAAGTTATCGTTGCGGATTGCTGTGATGTCTATGCATAAGAAATACTTTTCTCTCTCACTGGCACCTGCCAGAACGTCCGGTCAGTGAAGAAATGAATATTTTATCACCGCCCACACTGTTCTCTCTCCCTTCTTAGGGGGTCCATCCTTCAGATCATCGCTGCCTTCACAATACTGCATCTTTGTTGGGCACAAGATCCGTGAGTGATGTCTGTGACGGATGTTCACCTGTCCCTGACAGCGGTCATTCATCTGCAGGAGATTTTCTCTCCATGATGAAGTGATCCTTTCAGAATCTGAAGTGAGCATCCACTGAGACTTATGGAATCTGACGTGATGAAGATAGATGTTGTCCTTCGATTCTTACTCATCTGATAGAGCAAGACGATGCATTGGGGCTCTATATTCGGATATGTCTGTCCTTTCTTGGTCACCGCCTACAACTTAGATCAGGGGTCTTGACTACAGCTTGCAGCGTCCATAGAAATTTTGAATTTTAAAACAGCAAAACTCTATGCAGCTGTACACTTTCTACTACTGCCATGGTCATAGAGGCCATAGACATTTATTTTCAATCTTCGAAATAGCCTATCTTGATTGAGTCTCTCGTGGGAATGTCAATATATTTTCACGAAGCTTTTATTTCATTTTATTCAATGGGTGATGTGCAGCAATGCCATCACATGCACGGCAGACAAACTGCATATGCGAAATGAGAAGAGTGAATTTAAACAGCAAAAAATATAGTAGCGAATTATGAAATTTCACAATTCGCATTAATGGCTTTAGGAATACAATGCTTCGAGGTTGTGGGTTGAAGGAGTCAGCCGTTTTCAGTTTCATAAGAGTCCTTGGGAAATATGCACTCTTTTAAAGAACCAAACTAAGGACTCCTGTATGTCAGATGTCTACAATAGGCAGTCAAAAGTGAATAGCTGAAACAAAAAGCAACTGATTTAGGATAATAAGTAAAGAAAATCCCAGTTTGAAAATCGATATATAGCTATTACAATATAGAGAAAACCTTATATAAGTCGCCAGACAGCCATGTTCGTCTAATGTCCGATGGTCTAGCTTGCTTAAAAGCCAGCGGATATGGATGCCATAGAATAGTACCAAAGAATATAGCAGACCTCCATAAGCATACATGCTTTTGGAAATTAAATTGTAATGTCACCATTTCTTGTGTATTTCTTAAGTTTCCATGATGCTTCCTCGCAATTTGATGATGAGAATATCTTTTTAAGAAAACTGCAGTGATTCAGATAATCTGAAAAGGTACTTTATACTTTCAGAAATTCATTTCTTCAAAGTTCGAAATTCAGAATAACTTGTCATCCAGACATAATGAAGTCAAACTTTCCTGACCTGCGCATGCATTCACCCTCAATGTCAGGAGTCATGTCATTGATAAAAACTGCCTTCAAGCCGTCAGATTTGAGGTCAATTTATCACAAGCTTCACAGTGGATTGAATATTGCAAGCTTTTCAATCCGAATTGTAATCAGCAAAAACTTTACACAAACAACACTTTCAGACCTGTCAGAAGTCATTATGATACAGAAATTGAGACGAACAGTTTTCATTTCAAGCGCTAATTCTTCGTTCGAGTGACAGGAATTCAATGTTGGTGGAAAAACACAGACAGTGAAGTCGCTTGTCGATCTCAACTATGAATGATGGTTTCCCGCCGCCAGTTTACTTGAGTCTTGGTCTCAGTGATAATTTCATTGCATCTGCATAAGAATAGAAGATTTGTGTGAGTTGAAAATAGACGTGCATTCCAAATCCAACTTTCCAAACCATCTGCCGTCCCCTGATAAGCAGCAGGATGTTCAGAGAGCCTCTTGTCCTTATTCGCAGTTGTCAAACAGGTGGCAAGAAGAGGAGTTTTCTACTGAGAGCGCACATTTTATGATTGACAGACTATGAACGTGAAATTTTCTTTTGAAAAGAATTTGAAATTGCGCCCTTTTAAAACTGTCAAGCGGCGATATTAAATTTCGCAATTTAAATGAAAATTTATAGAAAATGAAATTTAGAACTTTAAAGCTATGTGTAAAATTCAAGGAAATCCAACATTGCCAGACGAAAAAATCCTCTTTTACTCCAAACCAGCACCTCCTAAATCACATACTAAAGCAAGACACTATTCGTAACTAATAAAAAATCCTACACTGTTATCTGTCACCTCCTAAAATCGAACAAACGTGCATCCTAAAGCGCCACACACTAGAATTTTAGGAGGTTGCGTGAAATAGAATGATGACATACTAAAGAGAACAATAACCCTAGTGCGCTAGCCTCCTAAAACACTTTGCTTTAAACCAGCACCTCCTAAAGCGAGCTGAATCACCTCCTAAAGCAAGACACTATTTGTAACTATAGTTAATATAATTACAGTATATTACAATTAGTATAATAGTAATTAGTAATTATAAAGCAAAGTGTTTTCGGAGGCTAATGCACTAGGGTTATTGTTCTCTTTAGCATGTCAACATTGTATTTCACGCAACCTCCTAAAATTCTAGTGTGTGGCGCTAAGGATGCAGGTTTCTTCGATCTTAGGAAGTAGCAGATTTGTCGTTTTTGTTTTCTTGATAAAATCCATCAGTAAATCTACTTTCGTTTATAAAGTCTTTATTACTTCTATATCAGAATTTTGATTATTTGCTGATTAAATTGACTCCACAGTACTGTGGATCTACGTGTTTGCATACATTACAGGAGAATAAAAGTTAACAAGTCAACTACTTTGTATTCATGCAATCTGTTGACTAGTTTGAATATGCGTCTGTCAAAGGGCGGCTTTCATTCAAAGAAACGCGTGTGGGAACCGGCCGGCAATTACAGATGCCGTGAGATACGCAATTATCATATTAAGTCAGTTTCTTCGGGTATTCAACACATACTACCTTTAGCACAATAGTAACAATTAGTCGAAGTTATTGATAAATGCTGCTTTGGGAAAACACAATGTAAATCGAATGATCGAAAAGCAATAAAATACATGGAGAAATTACCTTAATATGCTGGTTGAGTTTTTCAAATCTACACCAGGTTTCCAACTATAAAAAGGGAGTTGTGTCGATGTTAAGAAATATGAACTAGGCCTGCTGATGATTCCGGACATCGGATGAAATGGCAGTTGTTCAGGTCTGCTCCCATTTTTATTTGAGGATGCAGCATAAATTTTATGAATCTATTTGCTTGACGTTTTCAAACATTGATGCATTAAGCAACATTAATGATGATGCATTAACTTAAACGGTAGATCCACAGAATGTGGTTAGATCAGTAGTGCTTTGACAGTAGTAGGGCCTTCTTAGTGAATAGCCCCGAGAAGGCAACTCAATATGCTATTTGCATAGATGACGAATGTATTCAATCTGAACTCAAAGTCAAGATCTTGGTAAATGTAGGATAAATGTGTGACATATAATACTAGATGCGCTACTATATAGATTTGAACCACAGACCTCTGATTATCTATCCCATCATTCTACCAACTAAACTAATGCATGTTCAGTTAGCTGTGATCAGATTCATAAGAAGGTCGTCAATTTTATTCCTGAATGTGCAAAAACTGCCTTCAAACTAGAAAAACGGTTTGAACTGAATTTTCTGGGCCACTGGTCATCGGTTCATACTCACGAAAGTGCTGTGATTATTGATTGATGCGATGTCTATGATTCTGAATTCCACTGAAAAGAAGAACATTCTCAGATCTTAAGCCAGAATTCTTCAGATGCAAATAACCGTGAACTGTCATTCCAATCTCATCCTGCGTATTAGTAGGAGAGAAAATGATAAAACGTTTCCAATCCGGCTGCCAAATGCGTTGCCATTCTCCAAGAATAACAGGTCATCTCCAGCTGTCAGTCGAGATGTGACTCACGCTCCATTAATCTTCACATTCTCGACCTTATTATGACGGCAAAAGAGATCAAGTTCCGGAGATGAGACGTCGATTGTCGCCAAAAAAGTTTTTGCATGTCGAATACCGAATGTTTCTAAGATTTCAGATTACGACGACCTCTGTCATCAATGATGCCTCGAGACGAGTTCATGGTTGACGAAAAAACAAAGAATTGGCAGTGGAAATTAGCTTCAGGTAAAACAAGAAACGGCGAAAAGATCGAGCTATTGAGACACATGTAGCGCCACACCCAAATCATCCCAGAGCGTGAGAAAGTATTTTAGATTCCCTCTGACGGCGATGATCGACCTGGTGACCTACTCCTACATTCATGCATACCAGAATGACAGAATAATTCAAAGGACATTCCGGAAATGTGTCATCTTTGAAATGCTCCTTTCTTTCCTGAAGATAAAACAACATGTTCTCTAGCCGAGCTCAGGGTTGATGCCAGTTTTTCACGAAAACAGCACATTTTTATTCAAATGCATAAAAGTAGAGCGTTTATTCCTGCTTTCTATTGTGTAGCTTGTGCTGTCAGGAGCTAAGGAGAAATAAAATAACATTCAGATTTTTTAAATTGATGTGGAATAAGGACTTTGTTGGTTTGTAAAAACAGAATTGAGAAGCCTTTGCAATTTCTTTGTTCACAAGAAGCCGAAATGTGCATGTAGAAAATCACTTAATCTCAAGGAAACAAAATTGGAAAACAACGGGGAGCATGTGAATAGATCGGAATTTCTTGAGGAAATCTTGCTCCACGGTTATTATTTCTTCAAAAGACCAAGGACATATTTGCATTAAAAGTCCTTCGTGCATCAGAAAATTGTCGCGTGTATAGCTGAATTACGTGTATTTATTTTTGTTCCATTATATGCAGCACTATTGACATTTTCATTAGGAGAAAGATAAGGTATGAAACCTCCATTTACGAATCAGAATCAATTAGTCTACACATGCGCAGCTCACCCATAGGTTAATGATAAGACAATTTTAGGATTTCTTATGGTTTTAGTTAACTCCCTAGTAGTTTTTTATTCGGAGGGTATTTTACAGACTAGTAGCAGAACTCCTTCACTTTAATCTTTCATTAGTCCCACATTGTAATTCATAACCTAAAGTATAGGACATTGGAGTAATGGTGACATTATTGATATTTTTGAATCCAGTTTTTTTATTTTTTTTTTAATTTTTTCCAATTCTACAGCTTAGTGCTACATGTATCTATTCTTGTGTATTCACCTTATTCAAATTTTGAGCTCATTTTATTGAATAGTTAATATTTCCTTTTATGACAAGTGTCCTAATGATAACGACGCTGAAATGTATTGGCTTAAAAAACAAAAACTGGCTCCTAAAATAACAATGGCAACTCCATTACTTCAATTTCCCACTCCAAGTTATTTTCCAGACTATTTCAACTCACTGAACAGTAACTATTGCATTTAGATGCCATTTTGTGATTCACTTTTGCATTTTTCACTCATTTTAATCGTTGTCCTTGTGCATTTTGTAAATGCTGTGCGCAGTCTGGTATTACAGTGATATTTGTCCGCTTATTTAAGTGGTATGTTTATTTATGTGGGACAAACGCTCTCTGTCAATCATCTTTTTGCTGGTCTACTCACTGTTTAAGGTGAAATTTCAAATTAGTCCGGGAGCTAGCGTGAAGTTGTGCAGGGTACGAGGTAGTACATAAAACTTTCACACAGCATAGTACACATCTAACCTACTGCAAAACTTCGCGTCTGCCGGATCAGATCATTTGCTTTTCAGAAATAGAGAGGATAACACAATCCTACGTATTTCCAGTGGTAAAATTGTGACATTTAAGGTATTGACTCCATTTTTTCGAATTTTTGCTCATAAAAGTTACACAAATTGGTATTTTGTTGAACTGGTTATTATAGAAATCATCTACAGATCATGATCTTTCAAATGAGTTATCATTCAGTGACAGAGGATGAAGTAAAGTGTACAAACAGACACTTTTCGTTAAAGTATATCAACAATTTTCCTGAAATTTCTATGTTAAAATTTGCAGTTGCACCAACGAAAAGTGTCTGTTTGTACACTTTACTTCATCCTCTGTCAATGAATGATAACTCATTTGAAAGATCATGATCTGTAGATGATTTCTATAATAACCAGTTCAACAAAATACCAATTTGTGTAACTTTTATGAGCAAAAATTCGAAAAAATGGAGTCAACACCTTAAATGTCACAATTTTACCATTGGAAATACATAGGATTTTGTTATCCTCTCTATTTCTTGAAAGCAAATGATCTGATCCGGCAGACGCAAAGTTTTGCAGTAGGTTAGAGGTGTACTATGCTATGTGAAAGTTTTATGTACTACCTCGTACCCTGCACAACTTCACGCTGGCTCCCGTACTAAATATCGAGATTGTGGTCTACAGCTTTGTATGTAAAGAAACAAAATATAAATATTCAAAATGCCATTTATAACAGCAATATATATTTATAACAGTGCAAAAACTACACTACTTATCATCTTTAATGATAAGATATGATGAGCGATATGATGATGACGAAATAATTACAGCTAATCTTTGAGAGTGAATACCTTCGAGTTATTCTTTACTTCTTTTCATTTTTCCCTTTTTGCTTGCATTGCTTGGCGAGTCGATGGTTAAGTTGAGTCTTCAGTGATAGATGAGACTTGATATTGACTGCGGAAGTTAGATCATCGTAGCTTCTAGTTGAGTTGCATTTGAGTAGCTTCGTACTTCGGGTCTACTACTCAATCCCTTTTGACATGGAATTAAAGGAAATAGCCATTGTCCATCTCCATTACGTGCGTTAACTTTTCAAGTGGACACACTTTCACATTGGGTGGAATCGATTTCAACGTTAAATTACTCACTATAAAGGAATGAAGTATCCGAGTCACACCTATCACTTCCTCTAACTTCTATAACATCAGACTTAATGCACGAATGAAGAATTTTGAAGCTTTAGACAAACTTTTCTTGGTGACTGATTCTGTTTGATTCTTGTAAGCATCTACGAAGACTCAACGACAGAAGGCGTTATAGAAATAAGCTTGTGAAAACCAATGTAGGGTGATGAAGAGGCTGAGGTCACGATTTCAATGGGTACTTCACAAATGGGAAGTCGATAATTGGTGATGCTAGAGTACTCTTTTGAGACAATTACAAAGGATTCAAATCTCTTCATTAGTCGGATTATTTATTTAGGCCTACGAGAATTAGAGAATATTTTTTTCTTATTCTCTAGATTACGTAGCAGTTAAGATACACAGCAGAATATGAGAAGGCTCAGAACACGAACAGTTCTTCATTTTTAAGCTAAAACATTCACAACAAAGTGTTAAAACAATGTTATTATCATGCATGGTGCTGAAATCAAGGATCAGGAAAACTTAGGTTTTATGACTTAGGGAATACAACAATGAGACATCCATTTGCAGCAACAGCTACTTTTTGATCATTATCTTATTTTTCTCTATATATTATAATTATGTAAATATTCTAGGTCGAAGATTTACATGAAGTACTTGTATTCCTGGATCCTTTGCAAAGAATTTCAAGTAACTTGATTCGATTTTTTAGTTGTATAAACTTGTATCATATAAATTTATACACAATACATGTACAGGCGTAATCAAGGCATATTTTCGTTTGATTTACATGTTGGTACGTGGCATATAGAAAGCAAGAAAATTACATGGATGGGCTATTGATATAGACATGCATATGATCTGCGTGCACATTCATCTAAATAACTTCTGTGGTTTGCTTTTTCGTCAATTTTCATCAGACATGCAAAGAAATTTTGTCTTGAGTTACAATATATTTTAGACTCAGTAAAGAGCTGTGGCATCATTCGACTTGCTTAGTCACTTAAAGAGCTAACATAGAAGTTGGAAATATTGAGTCATTCTCCAAAAATGCATTTTTCACATGATTTACAACAATCCGTGAATTATAAAGCTATTCATAAAAAGATTTTCAAAGACAAATCTCAGTAAGATGAATACAAATTGTCGTAGAAGCTGACCCACGCAATGTATTGACAAAAGAAAAATGCTGCTCATCAACTAGAAATCTGTAGACGTTCTCTCTTTCTTGAAAATTAAATTGGCATTATCCGACTGAGAAATTCTTTGTGACATTTTTTTGACCGCGAGTAATGTCACAAAAGTTTTCCTTGTTCACTGTTTGATGCGCATTCGTGAGAACAAGCCTTCACTCATTAATTTTGGAGACTTGAAGAACGTGGCACGATTTTTGGAAAGATGATAACGTAGAGCCTCGTTACCAACGGAGCGGTGCACATTGCAAATATTTTTAATGATCAAGAAAGTAAACAGTGTCATCTTTTTGGCAATTTCTTTGGCAATTATGTCGAATTTTGATATGATTAGACGAAATAGTTGAATAGTAATGTACAACTGAGCTTAGCAACATTCACGACGTAGCAAAGATACTTTGATGCTATTTGCAAATTTTGTGTTTCACTCTCAAAACTGATGTTTTCTCGTATATCCTCATTTTCACTTATATTTTCGGATGCTTATATGGCTGTCGCTGTTGAAAAGTTACCGATTGAACAGTCCTTCATGGCAATGGATACAATAAAGGATCTTTGCTGAGGATTGAGAAAAATATCTAAATATTTGTAGTGTTGTACATAGTTTGGTTTTGAATAATGATGATGATTACATTGTTAGTGTTCCTTGGCGATCACATACTCAACAGAGTGCCATTCCAACACGCGATGAAGATGCTTTGTTTTTTTGCGGTTGTAATAATTTTTTATGTGGACTCCACTTTCCCATAATCATGGAGTAAGCTAATGACTCTTTCTTTAGTGGCTAGATTTAGCTCCCTTACTTCCTATGAGCTCTAATTTATGTCATTAACCATCGCAATCGAACCACACCCAAATTTAGCTTGCTTGACAGATTGTTTAGCATACACAGGACTTCAGTATCTCACTTATCAACATCATAGAAATAGAATCCCCAATTGTAGCCGTTTCCCTAATTTCATCATTTGCAGTGATAAAAATTTCCAAAAAATGAAACAGTCTGTTTCTTAAATCGTTGCACAGCCCGAGAAGTTCTTTTATCTCTAATTTGTTCTCATAAAAGTTAATCGCAAGCTCGTAATTAATTGATTACTTAACTTCACTTAGTCAGCCGAGACACTTGATTTAAAAAACAGTGTGGTTTGCCTAATTAATAGAGGTAATTGGTGAATAAGAAGTGATTGCAAGTTTGTTGTTCGTAATTCGTATGATGATCATGTCATAGCTGCACATGAGCCCTCGCCTGTCCCGGCGGCTGTCATCTCTTGTCTATCCCCTTATCGGACACAGTCGGACAAATACTATATTTTTAACTAACTTCGAATCAGAAATGCAAGACTGATCATGATCGAAGCTTGCAAGTTGAGCCACGAAGTTAGCCAAGTAGCTATATCGTTTAAAGACTCCATCAAAGTTGCAGTATGATTTATGATTTCAAGTACCTCACGACGTCACGAAAACTGGTTTCAAAACCTATTCGTTGCAAAAGTAAAATCTATTTTCGGGGAATTCCTCAAATCCGAGTGTATGTTAACGCCAGAAATTACCGTCAATTGATTTTTAATTCACTTGCCCACAGTGCGAGTTTGTTGTCTAGATATTGATTAATTGGCAAATATATTTCGACCAGCTCGAGACTTCCGTTAGTCTGTGCAAGTTCTCGGTATTAAAGTTGATTAATGTTGTATGTGTGAGACATGCTTGGAACAAAAGACTGCTATTAATGCTTGACTTTGAATGTTAGAGACTCTTTTATCTCTGTAACATATGCTTTAACGGCACAACAAGTTGCTTCATGTCTTAAAGCCCTGATCTGTCCAATTTTCTCCCCTACATTCCTTTGCCTTTGTTCAAAAGTGTTAATACAAATAAGCGAGAAACTTTTTTTTCATTTGGTTTACATTTCTATAGCATTCAATTGTTTCTGTCACTCAATGTGCTAAATGAAAAGGTTATTCACAAATGAAAGGATTTCCTGTGGTAAAGTGTGTCAGGAAGTGCCAGACTTGAAGTTAATATGTAACCATCCACTCCGGGTAAGAAGGAAAAATTCGTTTCAATATTTTTCGGATAGATATTTGTCTTGACACGGTTAGGTTAATGAGGAAAGGCTTTGCAGTAAGTAATTACCAATTTTGGTAAAAAACGACAAATTTCTTATATGGACAATTACTGAGTCAGACTCGTTTTGACATATGTGCTGACATGGCTAAACGAGGAAAAATGTCTCATTGAATCAGTGAAGAAATGTGAAGCATGCAAAAATCCGGATACAATTTATAGGTACTCAGAAAAATCAAACATGAATGTGCATTGATGTGCGGTTTATCGTCTGCATCTCAAGTGCATTCATTACGAGCTGAGCTGGTCGAAATGAGCGGGTTGAGCTGGGCTTGAGCAGGAAGGGAAATCCAGGCTCTTTTAGAAAGCAACACATAAAGGAATAGTAAGATGTCATTTTACTAATTTAAAGATTAGAAACTGAGTTTAGAACCCAGGATTGCATTCTTTGTGTATTATGTACATATATAACGGACTTTTAATTCGCAACGAAGAGATACTACTATTATGTGGATTATTTGCTTTCAAAAATTACGAAACAATCATTTGCATTGAACAGCACGCCTATAAAGCAATTGAAGCAATTCAATGAATATTGAAAAGCGATTCTTTTTTCAGCTTATTGTCAGCAACAGTGAAAAGAAAATTTGAAAGGGTATATTATAAGGATTTAATTAAATTTTAAAAGCGATTGTCTTGTATCAAACGAATTTCTGATGCTGCAATTGTGAAACACGACATTTTGCAAACTTCTAAAAACAAATTATGAAGACGAAGATTAGGTCTACGCCTTCTTTTATAATCAATTTGATGAAAACTTATCTTACAAAGTCAGAAATTCAAAACCGACGCAACAGGCATCAATTCAATTTTCTCAACGCAAATTGAAATACCCTAATATATACAGCAAATTAAATATCTGTCAAGTTTCTTCTTTCTCTAATAAATTTGTCAACAAAGGGAACTACGCTGCTAATTCATTGCAATGAATGAGGATGTTAAGACACTTTCTTGCATTCAGAATTGTGTAATAAATGATTGTTTTATGAAGCGTCTGTCTGTAAGATGAAGATTTAGTTAAGTTAGTCACACAACCATGACGGTCAGAAATATGAAACTGTCTTTCTCTTCGCTACTTTATGGTCGGCGACATTTACTCAGTTATATCATTTGAATTTGTGAGTTTATGCAGAAGACAAAATTACTAAGGAAAATGCTGTTTTCTTCTCGAATATCGAGAGTTATATAACTAATATCGCTCACATTACTTTTACACAAGACTTTGATGCTAATGGAATACACGGAGAGAATAAGTATTACAGCAAGAAAGATCAATCTAGAATTAACTCCCTAAATCTCTTAATTTTATACTGATTTGATGGCGCATATGCGTAGATGTGCAAGGCAAGACAATTCAATGAGAAAATCAATTGAAATACTTTTAAACAATAACTTTCATAATACTTCTTTGATGATTCGATTAGCATTAATTAATGCATACAAAAAAGTCAAAATTTGCCAACATGAACTATTTCAAATAGTTGATGAATCTTTTTTACATGCTTTTTACCTGCTTGCGATTAGATAGCAACATTAGCAGCGTAGCAGAGTTAGTTACTGCTAACTAGTTACTACGAAAGCGTAGCGGAGTGGTAGCGACTCTTCAAACCTAGGGCCTGCAAGAGTGTGCCATCTGTCCTTGTGGTCACACGCCTCAACCCATGAAGCACATCGTCACGGACTGCAGAGCGCACAATTCCCCCGGCAACCTCCAGCTGCTCCGATATCCCGATGAACTTTTATTTATCTGGTTAAATGAGTTGCAGATTGATTTGTTATTTTGTTTTTGGCATACGAATATACATGTATATATATAACCGACAGCATTGATTTTAGCAGATTTTCAAGCCTACTACTACTGTCCTGCTGTACCTCAGATTAATGGCATTCTGGACATCTCAAGCATAGACAGCGCGATGGCCGAAAGATGTCACTGATTGCTGTAGATGCCTCAGACACCGCGGCAGCAAACATTAATCAGCAATTCAATGAAATTATTATGACAAGAAAGCGAGTTGAAGTGACTAGTTGATTGTATGCTTGAAATATGCTAGCTTTAAGATCAAACACTGCTGCTGAGATAAAAAAATGTCACACCAAGTTCAGCATGGTGAAAATCAAGATTGTCAACGATCATGAACGTGAGCTCCGGAAACTCCTCATTTTTCAAGTCGCATACCTGTCATACTACTTATATTTCACTATTGTTGACTAATATTAGTATATTTTTGAATTATCAAAGCATGTCTCACAACGCTAGAATCTCTCAAAGTTAAACTAGCAAATTGAGCAATTTCATTGAATTTTGTAATTTTCAAATTATGATTTCCTAGAGCTCATGAAAGAACTTGAGTAAATAGGCCGAACAGCATGAAATTTTGTAAGATTGAAATATCATTTGAAATTTAAATTCGTGGACCTATGAAAGCTATATTGAAGCTATGCAGCTGATTCCTGTACAAATCATGTGATTACTCCTTACCATAGTAAACAGTTCCTCCCTGAAAACACTCATCAGCAGATGCATTAAGATTAGAAGCCCAATAATTTCTAATCAAAGTCGGCGAATCTTATCTTTAAATTGAAGCTCTACAAAATATCCTCTGATTTGTCCATATCATGCGAATTTCACCTCAATATCATCCACATTGAAAGAAAACATTTTACAAACACGCACTCAAGACATAAAAGTCGCCTTGAAGCTTAAAAAAAGCATGGAGACTTATTACGCTTAACTGACTCACAAATGCGCCCCACATGTATTTATCTGTCGCTTACGTGAATAAAAGAATAATGAGTTGATTTCCAGCCTCGTTTCATGCAACTAATTTCCATAGAATAATTGTTTGCCATCGCCTGAAAACCTCACCTTATGATGATAAATCAAAAACTCATCAGAATTACAGTCTCCTGACAGAGCAATTATTCTATTGCTGCTTTTGCGTTCAAGAAAAACTGTTATCATTTCCTAGGCGACAATTTTTTCCTGCAGATATTGCTACAGCAAAAGAATACCAAGGGCAAAATGATCATCTTCAGGAAATGTTACAAAGTGAGAGCTAATTGATGATATTTGTTTTAAAAATGAATTTATTTGAAAGTTCAAAGTGTTCTAAATTGTGGCGTGCAGTTTGCTGATATTGATAATTGTGGAGATGCCTGAAGCGTCCAATTAGTGTATTTCGAGCTTCACACCCACGACGAGTTCTATTGCAGTGTGCAGTGTCGTCAAATTCTCACATAACGGACATAGAATTGAAATATACAAATATTATGTACATTATGTAATATTATGCAGAAAATGTACAGCGATCTATCTTAACATCAATATTTCATGCAACAACACATCACTTCTTTCTGTACATTGGTCTAACAATAATCAAATTATTGCTTGTCACGTAGATTAATTACATGTACCTACCGCGCAGTAAAGTAGAGAAAAAAACACATACATGATGCGTAAGAATGGCTGTACATCCTCTTTAAGGAGGGGTATGATGGTGCTTTCCTATTTTTCTAACTTTTTGCACTCTACTTTCCCTAAAAAAGTGAATGGCTTTGCAAAATGATAGTCGTAATTAAGCTATTTCACTATCTAGTTCGTATTGTTTTATTTCATAGTTAGTCCCTAAATTAAGGCCGTTTTCTTGGTTCTTGGTTGTTGAGACATGAGATTCGTCATATTTTCATCTATTTCGTTTAGATACCTGTACAGTTTTTTCCATCAACAGTGTAACACATACCGATCTTTCGAAGATCCCTAAGAATACAATGAACGGCAAAGCTACTCAACCCTGGCAATACCCTGGTGATACAATTAGTATCCAAGAATTTTTCAATTCGAAGCAAAATGATGCCTATCATGAATTTCACCGAGCAATGGGCTATCGTTTAACTTCCATTGCAAGAAAGTCAAAAACTCAGGCCTTTCGACCACCAGTAAATGTATCTGATGAATTATCATAATTGGAAATAAATCTCATCACACATACTAAGATGGGTGATTTAAATGTAACCGAGGATGTGACAGGCTCCTTGAAATGAAATGTATAAACGCTCATGCAATATCTCCTTCGATGAGTCGAATGTCTGTAAGGTATACGTGAAGCTCATCATCGTTTTAATGATTGATTAGTTTCCTATTTAAAAAGCGTCTGCTTCACATCCAAGTAATTTCACTAGAATGCGCGATTAAGCAATCAATTCACATATGACTGCTCATGGGATATGGATCTTGTCACCTTCGTGTTGAAGAATCTTCTTACATGATTCAATAGTGAGGAATAGAAGAACTTCCACAGATTTGTCAAGACGGTCAAGAACTGTTGGATTGCGAACCAGTAATTGCATTGTAATCAAGCGGAAATTCGGGTCATCAAGTAATATCTAATTTCTCGGTTATGGTGAAAGAATTGGAGCATTTCTGTGACACCTACGATGATAACACACGCAAGGCAAGGAAATTGGGATTTTATAAAGAATGAAGACGGTTGCGTGTTCAACAAGGACCATAATTGAAGTTCATCAATTTCGAAAGTTGTACACCGGTATTTATATTCTGGTGCTAAATTCTGATAATTCACTTTGAAATCTTATACGAGTAGCATATTTCTTGTATGTTGATGTTGTATTAAGGAACTAGAAAGCTTCTCAATTCCAATGAACATTCTTAAGGAAAAAAATAAATTTATTCCATCAACATATTTAGATACGCACTATCCCAAGAAGTGCGTATTAGAAGTGCATCTACTAATCACTTTATGTTTTCACTGTTAATCTATCATAGAAGAAACTGCATGATTTACATGTGCAGTTTATATCGGAATAATGTTCCGACTGCAGTCGTGTTTGATCGTGACAACAGGTCTTGACATACAGATATGCGATAAAATGCAGTATTCCATGCATGAAGACCATGCATTAGTGTTGAAATCTTTTCAAAACCAATTGAATTATGAATGGCATTGTAACACAATGATTAGAGGAAAAATAAGACAAAATTGATATTTAACCAGCCAAAGTGAATTAATGATGAAATTGTAGACAAAAAGTCAGCTCTCGAAATAGTGATTGCTGTCTAATCGGCAACTTGAGCAATAAGGAACTGAAATGGATATCAAAAAAATGATCATGACAATAATGCCTATATTTTTAAGTCGTTTGATAATAATTCTTGCAATCTGAATCTGAAATCTATTTGAAATGTATTGACATTACTGTTACATTAAAAGACTTAAAATCTACATCTTCATATTTGAAATCAAGAGAGATAGAACCAATAAAGCCTTTGATATTCGTTTGCAACCGATCCATTACATCGGGAAAACTAGGTATGATCTCATATTGATCGCATAAGATTGCATTAATATAATGACAATAATTATAAAAATTATTACTCAATTAATGAATAAAAATGACAATAGGAAATTTGAATGTTGTTAAATGAACTAATTTTTCCCTTTTTCATGATGACCTAATTCAGAAAAATGACACACACATTGGCATTTAGAATAAAGTTCTAAAGGAATTTCTTCGCTATGGATTGTTTCTTAGTTCCGGATGAAATCATTTGTCGCAATCCACAATTTGTCTGTCCAGCGGAAGACTGATCTGCTAGACTTTTTGTAATGTTGCAAGAAGTTCGCCATCTATTACTCGTGGGAGTTGTAAATATTGTAATACCGCCAAACTAACATTTCACGGTCAAAGAACAAAGCCGCTTGCCAGCGTAACGACTTTTCAATAGTAAATGGTATATCGGTTACTTTGTAAATAGAGCAGGTCACCTATAGAAAAAGGTAATCACCGTCGGTACTTGCTATTACATCAGTACTATTATTTCGTACAAATCTTCTGAAGGAGACTTTGTCTTATAATTGCCCAAAGGAGTATTGTCATTGATTAATGAAGCTGTTGATAATTCGTTTGCAAGTTCTTTACTCTAATGCGGAAAATATGTGAAGACTGAGTCATCAGCGATTTGGCGTATCAACTGAATTACGATGTTAAGCAGAATTCAACAGCTTAATAAGAAACAAGATTCACTCATTTAGTGTTGCTACAGCTGAGTCTCATCATTTAAAATACATTTCTAATAATCACTCTGATGTTGAAATCAATGTGCTGTGTTACAGCTAGTTGTCATCACATTTTCGAATAAAGCATTATCATGGAATCACTGCGGTTTTTCAAGTTATGATTTTTGGAAAAGTTTGGAATAAATCATATAAATTGGAGTGGCTAAATAAAGATTTAACTTTAATTTGTCTCTGAAATTTTAACCGCTGTGCTCACCACCGCACTGTATTATCATGGAGTGAGATATCTCATCTACGTTTTGGCTCTTGTGTACTACCATAGTGACACCATTTCGTATAAGATAATTTAGATTTGCTTATGGCGCTCTTCGCCCGATGGTAAAATATATATATCAATGATGTAGTGCCATAGGATTCAGGAAGCGCGTCATCCCACCCCAGTTAAATCCTAACCCTCACACAGTAGCCATTGTGAAATCGTCTGTACATGTGCCATGAAAAAATATATTGTATTTATAGGTAGTCCTTGTTTTATGCATTGAAAATTTAACGAGACCAAAGTTGTAGCACAGTCAATCTGCCGGCATATACAGTACACAGCTGGTGATTGAAAAAATTAAAGAATATTTCTAACTGAAAGTCGAGAAAGCAAAGGAATCGGTGGTTTCAAATGCGCCAGCGCACGAGGCTGTGATGTCAACCTATGCGGAATTGGAGGTGGAGATATACAGTCAGTGACCTGCAAGTTTCGATGTGGCAGAAGAAAAAACACGCGTAATCAAGTCCTATGCGCAGAATGTCTTTTCTTTGCTGTCAGTTATTTTGTCAATGATTATTTACAACTAATTTCTTGTCTCATGACGTTCATCGTGTAAATCTACGTGAAGGCAAGCTCAATGAGAGTTCGCAACACATTGAGAAATTTGATGATACTTGGCTATTCCCTATTCTCTTGTTATCAAACATTGCGGTGCATTTGAGGAGGAAGCATTATCAAAAAGTTCGCTTCATCCATACTTCTAATTAATTGATGCTAATTGTAATTAGTGCCTTAAATGTTTTGAAGCTTAATACATAGGTCTAGCCCATTTAGAATCTAAGTTCTTAAACTGCACTATAGCATGAAACTATCTGCCGACCACTTGATCTACGTTCGTCATTAAATCCAATAATCTCCCATACTCTCACCGTATCTTTGAACGGATAAATCACAGTCATGCGTCATTCTCCAATGCCAATCACAATATTCTAAACCTCTGTATTCAAATTTTGTTTTGTTTCTACCTTCTTACTGTCTGGTGTTATAATTGCTGAGGAGACAGGTTTAGCTGACACGCAAATGAAGAAAGAAGAACAAAACTCGACGAAATAGACGCTGGATTACAGCACGCAGTTTGCATCGTCACATTTCGACCAAAATTGCTGAGAACAATGCGGAGCTACCTTCTAGACGGAAATGAAATTTCTAGCATTTTGAAAGTCGAGAGGCTTTCTTCTTTTGTTTCAAAACAATATCAAACTAAGCGCTTGATGCGGGAACTAAAAGTTTCACCGTGGAACGAAGAAGTTAATAAGTAGCTCATGCACGGTTAACATTTGGATTGAATTTTCATACTGTGTTTAACAAGCGTTAAACAACTTCCCGCACATGATTATTTGGGGAAAGTGCTCATCTTTCAAACTGCTTGTTTAAGCATGAGTCGGACTTTCGAATTCTTTTTAAAATAAACTTCTCGTATAAAAAATACCAAATTACGGAATGAAAAGATTTTCCAACGTTCCGGCAAACTACTGCCAAGCCGCAGCCCTGGTAAACTGGCGACAAATTAATCAGTGTCTCATTACTACTCCTTCAATAAGACAGGAAGCAGCGAAATTTCGTGAGCGTCTTCAAAATTTTCGAATCTTTAATTTGCTGCTCAAGCGGAATTGAGAAATCGGTTGTGTGTTTAGTGATTTGAAGCCGAGAGTGCCAGGCAATTGGAATATGTTTTGTCTTTTCATATAATTGGGAGAAAAATGTCCTATTTTCATCAATTTTCTTGTTTTCCAAGAGAAAAAAGTTGGAAATTCATCTTTAATTAGTTGATGGATATCATGATGGATGATATTCATGTGTATATGCCACTTCTAATCGTGAAATGGAATATACCTTATTCTCATGTACCATGGTGTATAGGCTTTATTTAAATGAGACCATATATGAGCCACCACCGCAGAACGGTACGTTGTCTCATGTTTGCAAACTGCAATGCCTAAAGAAGCATCAACAGCAAACGGTCATTCTTGAACTCTGGACTTGCTGCACACTTTGTCACGGTGCGGCCAATTTATTGACTGAGCTATTACACCACTTGTCAGTTTGTAGAGGTTCATACTGCTGGTTTTACATCGATTTTACTGCATTCCTTATAAATATACTAGCTGCATATTTGCGGTATCTTTCTATTGTTAGCTCCTTCATTAATGAACTATGAACAGCCAACTTCTATGTATGAAATAGCCGCCTGATCTTCGATATTATCATTTTTCTTTAACGAAATGAGTAGCGATTTTCATTCATCAAGTGTCATGTCTTCCGTTTCCTGATTGTTTGATGAAAGAATTTGTCGTTCGATGATAGCATTTTGTGTTACCGAAGTATTCTATTCTCGTCTCTTCTGAGTCTTTTAACAGATCCAAAAATAGTTTTATCGCAACCACTTTGAATAAGGGTATGATGCTGTTTTTATACACAGGAATTATTCACATTGGATCTGGTTTGGGATTATTTCTTAAGAGAAATGAAGAATTAGATAAACGCAGGGAAATGGCTAGATCCGGCAAAAATTAGTTACCATCAAATTAAACAGAAATTTTAGAAGTACATATGAAAACGAAATGAAATGTACTTTTGATTAATTTTATGCTAAGCCTGATGAAAGAAGCCAAAGTTTGCAAATTTAAGTCAAGAGAACCCGATTAGTAAATAGCATTAATGAGATGACAGAAGGACTTGCCGCTTAGCTATAGGTTAATCTGCACTATGCAATGATAATGAAATCGAAGCAATGTACTTCTATTTCAATGCGAACATGTAGGAAATTGACATTCCTGCGAATGTTTTCCTTTATGATTCTTAAAGATTTAAAATACCTTTTGATACAAATTTGATAGATAAGCTGTGGAAAACTTTTCAGAAGTTTGCAAAATTTCCAATCCTAATTACTGTAACTGCTTTATTCACCAAAACTTTAATTTAGAAAATCAATTAGAAATACAAGTCAGTCATAAATCCTATAGCACGCAGTTATTGCTATCATAATGAGTGCACGTCGCTGAATTAGACAATATTCAAGGATTTATTTTGAAGCAATAGACAAAACCTTTATCTATTGGTGGACATAAGAAGCAGGAAATACATGATGACAGCGAAGCAATCTTTGCAATTTAGAAAAACATCTTAAATTCCTTTTGAAATTGATAAAATATGGTGACAAACATTTTATCTAGCACATCACATGCGTTTAGAAAAACGAGAATTGCATTTTTGGAATTCGATTGATTATGCAAAAGCACTTTGTATAATGTTGAATACAAATTCCTTTTTTTAAACATCTCTGAGAGATCTCTGCAAGCGCCACATGCTTTACAGATAGACTGCAACAAAAAATTAAAATAGTGCGCTGAAGTATTTTGTGCATATAATTTTCTACTGTACATGATGATGCGTTCGAAAGTTGAATTTTAGACGCAGCTGTTTTCTACTTCATGTAATCTGTTCTATATATTGATATGATGACTCATAATTTTTTTGTGACAAAGAAGGTCTTTAAAAACAATATTGAAAAATACATCAACGCCCTATGTGCGCTGTCCACTATCTTTAAAAAGTGTCGAAATAAACTCGAAGAGATTTAGAAAGTATTTGAAATATTATTGAAAGTTTTCCTTTGCCCCTTTCGCAAATATACTGACTATCTCTTATGTTTGAATTCATTAGTAGGCCTATAACGAAGTAAGTTTTGAGGCATGTGAAAAGTCTTGGATATCTGATTAATGAGCACAAGAGTCACAAGTCACTTGAAATCAAATATCACTGTTCTTCGTGATCACTGATTCCTGGCGAGACTTTAAAAGACGACATACAATTGCAGAATTCAGACAGCTATACTCTGCGAATTGACAAATATCCCAGACAATCTAAACGTTGCTATTGTGATTTCCCGGGACTCTATCACTAGAAATATCGCATATTTCGTCGTTTCGGATTGTACGAAAGTCTTTTGTTTCTGCTGCATACAATTACTTAGCGGTTTAAAAAAGTTAACTTTGGTTTAAAGTCTGTGTATCCAGTATTTCTGAATAAATAACATTTTCGATTCAAAAACCGATGAAGTTTTAGAGAAACGCAATTCATCCCTAATGATCTGAGCATAAACGATATCTTCATCAACAATAAAATGATCTCTAACGATTTCATTGCTACGACAGATGCATTGTTTTCGCTTTTCTATCTTTCCTGAGGAACTTTCGGAAGTTGTTGTATCAGTTGCATTGATGGCATTTGCCTATACATCTGCTAATGGAATAAAAACCATCGACCACAAAACCTCCCCAAATCCTTGTATAGTGCCATTAACATTCAATTAAAGCTGTGTCCATCCGTAAATAATGACATTGCATTCCACTTCCGCATCTATTATCTTAATGACTATCTTTGAATGTACTCTACCTAAAACAGTGAACAGGCATACAATAATGAATTTCTAGTGGGCCCCTTAGACGTTCACTAATTATACTGCATGCTGAATAGAGCAAATGTACTTATGACTAATAAAATGCATAGAAATCCTAGCAATGGTTGCCTAGATATCTATTCATGACTTGGCTATTTCATTTTTTCTGTAAGTTTCTCTGTTCTTTTTTAGTACTAGTACATGATTGACACATGATTGACTTCTTTATGACATTCCACGAGATGTCTTAAATGACTAACTTTGAAGGGTGGGAGTATTTAAATCCAACGAGTTCGAATGCTATGAAAAAGCAATCCATGTGCGAGATCCGTGGAGAATGATATTTGCCGACGTGCTGTAATGATTTAGGAATGAAGTAATTTTTAGACTGTGCTCGCACCACTATTTTCGAGATTAGTTGAAGAGAAATTCAGCCTGACCAACAATGCAATATTCACAGATCTAATCTGTACTAAGGCAGGACAAGATCAGGTATCATTGCAGAGATTACGCTCCTTCCGGTGTATTGGAGTCATAGAAGGTGATCATAAGGTATTGTTGATTTCTATGATTGGAACAGATCTCCAGCGCAAACAATTATCTGCTTTCCAGGTCAAATAATGCGACAGGATATCTACAAGTGCATCACATGCGCGGAGGCAAATCTTGAATCCGTGCAAAGAATGCTTCAATGTCTATGATGAGGGAAGTAATAGATTGTTTGCGCTCGTGTTCTTCTCCAGTATTTAATCTCCGGCAATTACAGATAGCTAAGCATAGAAGAATGATGAATTCAATACACACAAGTTAACCCCATGGCACGTAGTACACTCACAGTGCATGCAGCTAACTACAACAAAGAATCTCCACTTACCATCATTCGGCCTTCTAGGCGCATTCGGGTTTCGCTTCATCCTAAGCATGACAAGGAGAGCCACAGCTGCAAGGACTAGCAATAGAAGAACGATCGCTGCTACAACAATCAGAGTTCGGCCTGTATCACCAGAGTCGATGATTTCATTGTCAGTGGGTGGGTAATGACTTTGATCACCGCTTTGTACACGAATTCGAACCGTCACTGTTGAATTCAAAGAAATCGGCCGGCCTTCGTCCTTGGCAATAAGAACCACGGAGAAGAGCTTGTTATGAAGTCCTTCGAGTTTCCGCATGACGTAGAAGATGCCCGCACCTTTGTCTATCGAAAAGTAATCCTCTGCTCCGCGCAGAACATCGTACTGAATGCTTCCATTAACGCCTTCGTCCTTATCTTCAGCCTTCACAATAAATAAATCCCTGCCGATGGGCGCCGTATCATCGATGACTTTGATCGCATTATTCGCAGGGTTGACAATCACCGGTCGGTTGTCATTTACGTCCAATACACTGACAGTGACCGTTGCAGTCCCTGTATGACGAGTCTGTCCAGGATTCGGCTTGTCCACAGCAATCACTTCAAAGACATGATGATCGTTGGTCTCCCTATCCAATTTCCTATTCAGGTGAATGTTGCCGGATTGTCTATTGATTGAGAAAAACTTTCTTGTCAAAGGATTAGTATCAACTATTCGATACTCAATCTCAGCGTTTTGACCCTTGTCATCGTCTGTGGCCTCAACTCTTCCTACTTGCAGAGCCAGAGAGTTCTCAACCACTGTAAAATGGTAGTCCATGATTTTGAAAACAGGAGCATTGTCATTGACATCTCCGATGATCACTTTCACCGCCGCGGTGGCGGTTTGCTTGACTTTCACACCGTTGTCTGTGGCCTTGACCACCAACATGACCTGCTTGATTTGCTCTCTGTCGAATCCTTGATGAACAAAGATGATTCCACTCTCACTGTCGATACGGAATGCATTATTCCCGTCTTCCATCAACTGATAAGTGATTTTCGCGTTCATTCCCTCGTCATTGTCAATCGCCTTCACCTGTCCGACTTGAACTTCGATATCTTGCTTGGATAAATTCTCTTGTAAGTGGAATGTGTACTCTTCCTCTGTGAATTCCGGCTTCTCATCATTTAAATCCACGATGCGAAGATCGACTCGAGCAGTACTCACCAGAGTGGTCATTGACTTTTGTGCGACAGCATTGTCGTGGCAAGTGATTGTAAAACTGATTTGTGACACCTTCTCTCTGTCAATGCCTTGTCTCGTGAGCAGTTTATATTTCTTTACTTGTCTTTTCTCATTCGACTTGAAAGGATTGCCGGAGGGCTGAATATCTTGCAGATAAAAGAGGTCATTTCCAACTTTGCAAGAAACAATGCCTCCTGGTCCGGAATCTCGATCGGAGACAGTGACGATAGCGACAAAGACTTTCTCATCATTTTCTGTTAGAAGGCCTTGGGAACTTGAATGTGGATCTCTCTTCAAATAACTGATTTTTATTAAAGGTTTGTCATCATTCACGTCGCGGACGCGGATGATCACATCGGCCTCGGATTCTAATGGACTGCTTCCGTGATCGAATGCAACGACTTTGAATTTGAAGTAGAGATTCGGTCTCTTGTCAATATCCACCGCTTTCTTGATGACAACTTTGGCCTCTCCATTCTTGTTATAGACATCAAAATAGGGGATAGCCCGCATTTCCGCACGAGTTCTAGCGCGTGCAATACGATATCCGACTTTACCATTGTCCCCAGCATCTTTGTCGGTCGCCTTGAGTGTCAGAATAGTTCTACCTTGAGCAGTATTTTCTTCAATGATGTTGCTGTACGACGGTTTTTCGAACTGAGGTGAGTGATCATTGATATCGTCCACTTTTACCTGGACTGACAAGGTTCCTGTTCGCTGCGGCCGTCCACCGTCGCGTGCTAACAATCGAAATTTGTAGCTTCCTTTCCGCTCCCGATCCAGTTTTTGGTGTAAAACTAAGACTGGAGCTTTATCCTTGATATCCACATCAAACGGCATTGTTTCGTCCGGTTGACCATCAATGGAATAACGTTTGACACTGTTTTGACCTTTATCTGGATCAAAGGCTGCCGGTAAAGGTTTCTTCACATCACGAGGGTCCATTTCTTCCCGAATACGAACAACAATATACTTCTCTGGAAACATAGGAGCATTATCATTCACGTCTAGTAGTCGTATTCGAAGAGTAGTGACCTCCGGATTCCGTGAATCTCCGTGAGCGATCTCCAGCTCGACAATGCATTCTTCTTTTTCTTCACAGATACTGTCTCGATCAGGTGGAGCCACAACAAAGAGTTCACCGGTTGACGGATTTATCTTGAAGTATTTCGCTCCTCCGTTAGTGTGTGCATTGGTGATCTGTAGCGACTGAGTACCAGAAGATTGATCGACGTTGAACTGATTCGCTAAATTGGTGATGACAAACCCGACTGACTCGCCCTCAGATACTGAATATTCAAGCCGCATGGCGCTGACGATCGTCGGTGAATTAGCCACGAGGAAAACGATGAAGCAGAGAAGATGATGCGTAAAAGAAGACATGTCCGGTCTTAGAGATAACATAAGCTGTTGTCGACGCATTCTGCGACTGTTACAGATCTCTGGTGCAGACAAAATTTAGAGAATTCGCCATCGCTATTTCTTGGCCAATCAGAGGAACAAGCAACCAGAGCTGGAGAACGCCATGACGTCAGAAGAACTGAAGGAACAGAGAAAGCGGGAATTCGCAGACAATGGAAATTGATGATTTCCCTGTAGACAATACTTCTCTCCCCTCCACCAGTTTAGCCTTTTCACAACGCAGCAATCGCATTGTTAGCGATTTAATTTCAGCAAGCCAATGGAATTAAATCAAACTTGAATTTTTGTGATGGATTGAATCACTAAATTCGTCGTTTCTGAGGATTTACAGACTTATTTGATCCTTTCATCAGATATGTGGAAGAGAAATTGCGAAACTTTAATACAGATTTATATCCACTATGAAGTTTCTTGTATCATATGTTGTGCTTGAAGGCAGCTAGCGCGTAAGTTGATGTACGAGGAGGCTGGACAAAACGAATTTTGAGATTATGGATTAGCAGTACTCGAATTTTGCAGGACACCTTCATTAGCAGTGACTTACAAAAAATAATTGACATACCCATGAGTGCATTATCACAACGTCCTCTTGGCAATAGTTGTTGTCATTAGGTCTTTTGCAGCATTTGAATTCTTGGTACTTCTATTCTTCCCCCCCCCCACATTTTTCAAGTTTTCCAAAATCATCAAATTTCGTCAAGCTTAGTCACATCGGATTTAGAATAGACTTCATCTGTCACTGAGTGACAGTACAGCACCACTGAGAAGTCTTACTTAAACCCTGGGATGAAGGATTGGTCCCTTAGATACTCAGTTAGAATACAAGGTGCAGCTGTGATCATGAACATCGTGTGATTGTTGTCTACAGACAAATGACGAGCAGTTGTCTTATTCTGAGGCTGTAAATGTTCTACAAGTCAGATAAGAGGAGTTTTACACACTCAACGCTATGCGACGTTAGTGAGAACAAGTAGGAGCAAGAGAAGATCGTTGACGATGCAACACTTCCGGGTGTCAACAACAGAAATGGAAAGGGAACAGAAATGGGGGAAAGAATAGAAGTACCGAATTCTGTATTGAAGAATTTTATATATATTCTGCATACAGGAATAAGCTTTTATGGGTGTCGATCGATTATGTAATAACATGTTCACTTCGCTAGAATTCAAGTGTTGGATGTACATGTCTATTACGTGCATTGTAAAGTAATGAAGCCGTGATGTCATCAAATAATTCATCGGTTACTCAACTCTAGATAAGGGTGTCGTATTTCTGTTAATTACACAAAAATCACAATTGTTGTCTGCTACCGCTGCTCCTATTGAAAGAGTATGGACTGTTGGTGGATTACTTGTTAATGCAAAACGATCTTCTATTAGACCAGACCGTATCAACTAAACAATTTTTTCATGACAATTATAACCTCTGTAAAGACAATATTCAATAGAATAAAATAGACTTGGATTTCTTCAATTTTAACCTGGATAATGATTCGCAGGCCTTACATGTAGAATATAGATAATTGATATCTTTTATAAATTTCATCCTCGCTTTTATACAATATGAACGAAGGCTTATGCTACTAACTTTTTTGAGGTGTTTGTGCTTACAACCTAAAGCTATATTTTGTGCTTATATTTTAGTGATGTTTAATATATAGGCTACGTTTGTATAAGTAGGTCCGTGAATTGTGCCGACTGGGTAGGCTATATGCATCACAACATTTTTATATCTCAGCAATGAGATTTAGACTCTCCGTTTTTTTCGATTAAGCGAAGGATAACGAAGAATAGGCCTATACTTAGATACTAAGGAGAGATCCAGCTTCTATTCTCATGAGCTTAGCAGATGTACGCCGATAAACGCCGCCGCCGATGAAAAAAATATCGGCGCGGGGGTCTACAAACTAGTAAATCGCACACATATGCTGATCAATTGAGGGATACTCGACCGGGTTGGAACCGACTGGGTTCATGGCGGCCGGCGTGGGCAAAACCGGCCGTGGTTAAGCCGGGTCTGTCTATCGCACCAGCTTTGGCTGGCAGTCTGTCAAAATGGATCGCTATGCATCATTCGATTTCTCGATTTCTCGATTTCTACTTAGAATAATGTAGGGGCTCTCGGACGACTACTCTCCGGAAATATAAGAGTTCCTAATAGAGTGCATCAGTAATTATTTTTACCAATTTCTATCCAAGTTATCTTCAATATGTTAATTAGACAATTTCTTGTGCTTTGATAATACATGCATCATTGAATTGTTCGCGTAAAAGAATTGAATATCGAGACGCAATGTATTACTTAAGATATGGAATAATTTTGCAATAAAAGCCAGAAAGACAGCCGTGAGTTCAAACTTACTAATATAGTACATTAACTAACTTACTTACTTAGTCATAACTTAATAATATGTATTTCAAATAGTTGTCTTTGAGCACTATTCCCTACAAAACTAAGAATCAACAAAAGTGATAATTTTTCCCATAAGTCAAATAATTCCTTTATCTTTTCATTTTTCCATGAGTAATTAGTTAATTTACTATTTTTTCTTAACTGATTAAAATCCTACCTTTCAGCTAAATGCCTATTATTCATTTTCACCTATTGAAATAATTCGTTATGTACATATTCACCTCACATCTAAAAGTGCAGAAAAATATTTAAATTGTGCTATTTGTAGACATTTCCTGAATTCTTAGATGCTACTATAAAATCAAAAATTCACATTTTTCCTTGTAAATTTCATAGGAAGCCTGGCTCTATTAAAAAATTCAGAAGCTATTTGAATATGCAGAGTTTATAAAAATCTCATAGAAATCATTGAAATTAATTACTTTTTTGGGATTGATGAGAGACAACACGGCAATGGTCATTTGTCAAGTTCCATGTTGCGATACGCGGAGTGCTTTCCAAAGTTTTGTCTGCAATTCCTGTAAGATGACAGTTTTTCACATATTTCAATCGAGAGAACAGCTGCTCGCATAAGAAGCGAGCATGCAAAAATGGCATGCTTAACTTTGACTGGAAATCTCTACCGAGGAAAATACTTTTCGTAGAAATCCAAAGATTTCAATATGTGCAGTGGGTCGCATCACAGTTAGTTTCGAAAATGTTGAGTAGGTCGTGCGAGAAGGCCGAGGATTGACCACCCCTGAACAAAACTGCTTTGTCATATCTATCAGTCCGGGGTTCCATCAGCTGCTTTGAAAAAGGATTTGAAGAACAATTTTCAGGAAACGGCTCGCTATGTTTACGTCACATAAATGATGTTATAGCTACATACATGTTGCAATTCCTATATAGACAATTAATTCAAGAATAAATGTGGATAGCAGTCGACATCAGTGTAATTAGAATAGCCGGTCGGATTCCTATGTATTTCCTATGTAAATCCAGTGGTAAAATTGTGACATTTAAGGTGTTGACTCCATTTTTTCGAATTTTTGCTCATAAAAGTTACACAAATTGGTATTTTGTTGAACTGGTTATTATAGAAATCATCTACAGATCATGATCTTTTAAATGAGTTATCATTCAGTGACAGAGGATGAAGTAAAGTGTACAAACAGACACTTTTTGTTAAAGTATATCAACAATTTTCCTGAAATTTCTATGTTAAAATTTGCAGTTACACCAACGAAAAGTGTCTGTTTGTACACTTTACTTCATCCTCTGTCACTGAATGATAACTCATTTGAAAGATCATGATCTGTAGATGATTTCTATAATAACCAGTTCAACCAAAATACCAATTTGTGTAACTTTTATGAGAAAAATTCGAAAAAATGGAGTCAACACCTTAAATGTCACAATTTTACTACTGGAAATACATAGGATTGTGTTATCCTCTCTATTTCTGAAAAGCAAATGATCTGATCCGGCAGACGCGAAGTTTTGCAGTAGGTTAGAGGTGTACTATGCTATGTGAAAGTTTTATGTACTACCTCGTTCCCTGCACAACTTCACGCTAGCTCCCGGACTATACCGCATAATATTGATTATTGCCATGACGTAGAAGTCTCCTCACCAATGCTTACACACAACAGCAGAAATCAAAAGATAATAATCGATAAAGAGAATACACTAATTATAATTGTTTGCCACTGGCTTTCGCAGGCAAAAAAGTATTTTTTAACTCAACGTTTCGTGATTCTTTAACAAGAGTGACAAAAAATCATTTACGCATAGCAGTTAAACAAAATTTCAAAATGATGCAACATGAGAATGTAGACATAGAATACGATGTAGAAAATATGCATAAAATCATCTATCATGGAACACAGTATATGCAAAGATAATCAAAGCATTCTAATCAAAGGAAATGTATAAATATAATCAAAAATTTCAACCGTAGAAAGTACACAACACGAAAAGCGAACAGTGCTCAAGCAAACTAAGATAAAAAGGGGAGTAAAACTTCTCCGACACAACCATTTACTAAATTAATCGTGTTTCGAATGTAAAAGGCTTCAAGTGATCTTCGCTTTGCATTGCTTCTTTCAGAGCACAATATTTTCCATCGAGATGCTATCTTTGGATTGATGTTATGAAATTCACGCATGTGTTGGTAAAATGCGGATGATGTGTTGTCGAATCATTCGAATTGCTAGCATTCCATTCCAATCGAATTACGGTAATATAACGAGAAATTCCGTCATTTACCAACTACTGTCGCATCTGCTGCCCATAGCCGAGCAGTCACTGGAAGCGGTTGGTCTTATTCGTCAATGACTGCACAATTTGCTAACCGCGATAACAAAACTGAAGCTGCAAAAGTTGACTTTCCACCAAACATGCTTTTAGCAGGTGCCAATCTTTTAAGCATCATTGTACATTCAAATTCATGCTGATGAAACGTGCGATGAATAATAATCACCCGTCGACAGAGCAGGCGTCATGACATTCTATTGAGACGCCTACAAATGAACAGAAACAATAACTAATTATCCTGAGGATTCAGTCATTTAGTTACCGTCATGTAATTGTAATACATAATAAATGAGGACTTTGTAAATGCATTCACTGCGTGCCATCAATCCACCACAATCTGCCAACACATTCTTTTTGATGCTTTTGTCACCCTTTCTGCTCCTTAAAAAATGAGTAATTCGCGCGAAAACTTCTGTTGAGTGGCTTTTGATTTAGATCCCAAATGGCAGAGGAATCATTAATAACAAATATTCGACGCTCGGCTAATACGCTATTGGAGTCCCGACATTGTGAGCGAAACTGGTTTGCATTTAGACCAAAAATATCGACTGCTAAAAATACGAAAGCAACCACAGCCGATTTTTTATTATCGTCATACTGTTTTTGTCGCTTTCATTACATTTAGTGACTTTATCAAATTTCAACAGATGTAACCACCACGAGACATGTTTCGGCCTGTTGGGCCTCATCAGTCATGGTTAGGTTTGAACCAGAGACATTAGAGAGGACATGCAAGTATGCCCACTAACCACAAGGCCACCGGACCATTTGTTGAGAGCGTGAATTAGCCAGGAAGACAATGCTTTGACGCAGCACGTGGAAGGGAGACTGTATTCTGCAATCATTTATCACAGCATCCGAGATTGAGCAGCTTCACACAGGCGCTGCTTATTACATGTTAAGACATGTAAGTTATGTTGTTTCCATAGAAGTGATCTTCATCGAGCAATCTTTGTAGATTACGCCTGCCGGAGAGATCATTATTTTGTACAATGTAGAAAATGTAGATATATAACATGCATAATATGTATAATATGTTCATTATCAGCTTAATCATTTCACTAAGGCAGCGAAACTTCTGAGCAAATATTCCTTTCAGCAAGAAATCAAATGTCAATGTCAACATTATCAATCTCAGTCTTTTCAGTCGGATATTGATCATGTTCCCTTTGCACTGATCACCAAAAATTATTAGAATCTCAATTTGATTGTACATATTATATATATTATTGTTGTATTATATATTTATGTATATTATTGATCGTACAGTTTTTCCAATTTCAATTATGATTGATGTCCCACAAATTTAATTGTCAATTTATTTATTCCACCAATATAATTGTGTCTATTAATCAATAGTCCATCCACGGACTCCTTCTTTTATCTGCCTTCGGCAGCAAGAAGTATGCCATCGCTAAAGCTATCATCAAAAGCTACTTGCATGTCGCTTTAAGGTAGCTACAAATTCGATTAAATGGTTGTTCAGCAATTATAATTTCTACTGATTGATTGCTAATGAGTACCAGTTTCAGTTAATGTAATCAAAAATAGGAGTTTAACTGCAATTAATTTTTTGATAATCCGTGAATCAAACTATAGCATACCCGCTTTTTCTCGTTTAAAGAATAGGAAATTTTGCCTTAAGGTTCCTCTATATTTCCTCTAATTTACAAGATCAGTTTAAACTCTCATCGCACCCATGACTGGATCACCTTGTTGAAAGAAAGATGTTCAAAAAAGATCCTGCAAAATCGAAATTCCATGTGCCATTCTTTGTAAGCATTAACTTTCAAGTCGGCCTGTTTGTTAACCTGTCAAATAAATTGTAAATTTGAATTTTTTCTTCCCATAAAACAGTTAGGATAATAATGAAAAACACAATTCTAATTGAATGAGATACATAAAATCAGTAACACCAGTGAAGGGGAGAAGATCCTGAACCTTTCATGAGATTGTGGCTAACTGCATAGAGGAGTGAATCGTTGACCCAAGCCAACAACGTTTGAAGAGCCGACACCAGTCCATGTGGGCACCTCATGAAGCCCTCTGATAATATGACTGTTTAAATCGGTCGGATAATTACACGAAATCATAATTGCTTCTTCACCGCATGATATAAATGTTTCGCGTGTAACTTACAAGGACGCTTTCTCCGTCGCAAGACAACATTTGTCATCTACAAAATGCGGAGAAAATATACTTAACACGCTGAACACTTTCTAGTAATATTCAAGGACATTTTCTAGTTCAATGTTGGATTAACCAGCAGCCAAGGCATTATTCATTTATTCCTTATTGCAATAATAATTAATGCAATTATTTACAGTTCAAAATAATTTTCTTGAACTTTGAAATCCGAGGGTCAACATAAGAACACAAATTAGCCGAAAATTAGACTTTCTACAAATGATGTTTACACCTGCCCCATCAATCGACGCGCCAGCCAAATTCTAGAACTCTCGGTGCTATGAACAGAAACAAAGAAAGCATTTTTGTCTCCAATAGAAGCTCCAAAAGATTAAAATTGTGTTTTTAGAGTAACTAAAGAACTTGTGAAGTAATCTGGAGATCTTGTCAACGCGCCTCAGAATTGCGAATAGAGAAAGTCTAATACTAATACTCTCCGTGAGGTCCCATCAAGTGGATCAAATCAAAAATATGTTTTTTAAAAACCCCATCGAGCACAATTGCCATAATTTCCTGATGCTGCACAATTGCTGAACATGAAGATTCAAAAATAGCGGCTACATGTACCAATTTAGTCTTTTGTCAAACGAAAGGTAATGAAGGTTCAGAATTCACTGATTGTTTACTCAGTTCTAGAGCAATTCAAACAAATAATAAATCGAAAAAATGTCCCCAATGTAGGTAGGATTAACTTTTTGACTTTCATGTTTGCGTTTACTACATAACCTGAAAGAATTATCTCAATATAAATAAACAAATGTGTGAGCCTGTCAGCCATAATTCACAGGAAAACACCTTATAAACGTAATCATCAGCACCAGCTCGTAGCAGCAAAGCTCATAACAGAAAGAATTTTACTTGAATTCAATGGAACAGACATTTTTATTGATTTATGTTTTGTGCAGCCGTTACACCACAGTTAGCCGTTAACTCGTGAAATCAAGAAAATCAAATTCCTAAACATTCCATTTCTCTGAAGAGGAAATGTTTATTCACTTAGTGACTTATCAATGCGAAAACCATTTGCCAACTGTTTTTGTCCACTTATTCTTCTCAAATGACAGTAAATTTCGAACTTTATTTAACTTCCTGCAAAAGTCAAAAACCGAAGGTGTGACATGCCGTCTTCCATTCATCCAGTAAATACCACCATCTGTTGTGATACAATATACTCCCGTACTAATTCTTCTTCACTGAAATTCCTTTCTCAAAGGCAAACATTTGTTGAGAAAATCTTCTTTTTCCTACTAATGAAATGCTTCGATAACTTGGCATGTTTGCTTACTTGAATGACAGACGTTGCAAGGTTGCAGTTACCAGAAGGCATTCCACAAGACTGACTTATCATTGAATACCACAGAAACATACTTTCACAATAAACCTTTTCTGTGCATGATATTCTGCATCCTACTGGCTTCTTTGTTCACAATCCGTTCATTCTTATAAAAACTGCAGTCGATTACAATTTCTTATCTGAGTTAATCATTGATAGAAATATCTCAATTAGGAATTGAAATGTAGAGTTTTGACATTCGGTCGATGAAGTTCGAATCGAAGTTTTTCACAGGGTGACTTTAGATAATGAAGGGCTTAGCACAGTCAAATGCTGCATTTACAATATAACATTCATTTCTCAATATTCGGAATGTTAAATTCTGAAGGAAGAATAAGATGAAGAGTATTTTCATGACTAGCCACAACCAAATGTTTATTATGCATTCAAAAGTCGGAAGTCCATAAATCACTTATTCCCTGCGCACGCGGTCTCTTTGAGCGTGCGCAGGGAATAAATGATTTATGGACTTCCGGCTTTTGAATGCATTATGGAAATGGGCCTATACTAAAAGATTATTTCAAATGTTTATTGTTATTATATCATATTTACATGTGTAAAATTAGAAGTAAAAACCTGGCGTTCAGCAAGTACGGGAGAATCTGAGAATAGTCAGGATCAGTCAGTGCGGAAGGGGTCCACAACGTCACAGTTCAAAACGTGTTGAGCAGTTTGAGGGTGGCCGCAGGAACAAAGGTCGGATGCCAGCAAGCCCATGGCACTCATGAGGACAGCAAACTCTGGATCGTAGGCTGTTGAGCTGCACCCAAGCCCGGCGCGGGAGCTGATGGCCAAGAGGATGTGGACTCCAGGCTCGCAGGAGAAGAATATCCGACAAAGACAAGGGTTAGAGAATATCCGGAATTGGTGGTGGGTCCACCGCCACGAGATCCCCAGTGTACGGTCTGAGCGAGGTGAAGAACTTGGTGCAGCGGATGACTGACGGAAGCTGCTCCTGTACAGGCGTGGACAGGCCTCGTCACAGCAGGCTCGGGGAACCTGAATTCCTGCGAGATGGGGTGCACTTACTGACGTGTGCTCCGTAGGCAACCGTAGATGAGTCGTCTGGCGTCGTTGAGTGGAACGTCGACCCGAGCCGCGTGGGAGCTGCGGCACCACACGGTGGCACAGTATTCCGCGACAGAGTGGGACAAGGCAAGCACAGAAATGCGGAGCGTTGAGAACCGAGTGCCCCAGCCTGTTATAGCGATGCGATTAAGCAGGACGACTCTCGATTTGACCATCTGCTTCAGGTTGAGGCATTGGCGACGGAAGGTCAAGCTCATGTCCAACGTCACTTGAAGGTATTTGGGGTTGCATTCAAAAGGAAGCAGCTGAGCAATGGGCAGGACAACCCTCAGTTCACGTTCTGCCGTGTAGTTGCGAAGATGGAAGACAAAGGTTGCGGTTTTGCTCACTTCAATCTCCACCGCTGCATATATGAAGTAACAGCCGTTATGTCTGTATGTAGTGCTTGCTCTGTCTCTTAGAAGGTTCGCTGGGCGATGATCAGGGCCACACCGTCCACGTAGCTATATATTCCGCTCAGCGCAAAGGGAAGGTCTGCAGTGTACAGATGGTGCAGTAGGGGTTCCAGTACTGAGCTTTGTGTAACCCCGTTCTTTAAGCGGTACAGCGGCTAATAACGTCATTATTAAGTTCGTCAGCTTCTCCGAGGTAATGTGCTTCTGAAACTTCAGTTGCAAGCCGCGGTGCCATACAACATCGTAGGCGGCAGTCAGATCCAGGAAAATTGCGCCAACAATTTTCTTCTGGTCGAATCCTTCTTGGCTAGATCTCTAGTATTTTCTCACCTAGGAGAGCCACTTGGTCGATGGTCGCATGTCCTTGTCTGAATCTGAATTGTCAAGGAGGCAGCGATGGGTCTATGATTGGGTATGATGGATAGATTGTGTAGATAAGGTAGACAGAGTAGAGTAGAGAGATGGGCCGAAAGCTAGAAGCTTCCAATGCCGGCTTCCCCGGCTTCAAGAGGCTGAGCACTGTCGCTCGGAGTTCCATGGAGAAGCACGCGCTCATAAAAAAAACGGAGCCATTCTATATCCAACGCAACAAGGTGGACTAGGAACTCGTTGTTGGCGGAATTCACAGTTGCTTCTCAGCAGACGGTTCTTGCTTGTGAAAAATTCACGAAGAGGGTGAGAGTCGCTGGACATCACTTTCCCTACAAGAGTGTAACAAGTCTTCTCAACAACGCTTTTGAGTGGTGGATCTATCTTCACTCCGATGATCTTTGAAGCTCTTCTTTCCACCCTCTCCAATTTGCTCCAAAGACATTGTGGTGCATTTACGAAGACCGGAGAACAGCAAAGAAAAATCGAACGTATGTATGCAAAGTATGCCTTACGGAGAGTCTCTGTTGAGCACCCGGATCTTCGGAGGTTATAGAGGATATACAGCCTTTGAGAGGCAGCTGATGCAACTCTCTTGATGTGACCGTTCCATCTGATGTGTACACCCAGGATCTTGACACAGTTTGTAGTTTTGATCGTGGATCCGTCGTTGTTTCGCAAAGGTTCAGGATCACCAAAGCCCCTCTTCGTAACTATATTCATCACAGAACACTTTGTGAAGTTAATGGGAAGCCCAACCGCAGCAATGCAATGCTTTTGTGAT
This sequence comes from Prostheceraeus crozeri, assembly GCA_907163375.1. Classification (NCBI taxonomy): domain Eukaryota; kingdom Metazoa; phylum Platyhelminthes; order Polycladida; family Euryleptidae; genus Prostheceraeus; species Prostheceraeus crozeri. The sequence continues at coordinate 127,239 of CAJQUW010010883.1, read as the reverse complement.
CTTGCCTCATTTTGCGCGATAATCTTCAACGAGACGCCTCGGTATTCAATATGAGTACAGAACTTTATAAACATAAGTCAATGAATCACATCAGGATCGTCTTTTATACCACATACATGTAGGTTACATCAAATAGATCATTGGAAATTCAAATGGTACGTAAGAACTACTTACTAAGCATAATAGTAGTAATAGGTCATTTTTGCGTATTTTCCCAATCAATTCTTGCGTTATCTACAAGTTTTCTTCTTTTTTATGATCACATTGAAGTCATTTAGAACTGTAGAAAATATTTCACAGATGCATTGCTTGGAAAGTTTGCTTTTGTAGCAAAATCCTACCCATTTCTTACACTTACATTTGAGTTGTATCTCATCTTGTCGATTGGTGCTCACCTATAACTTCTCAGTCTGTTCAACTAGTCAGGCTAAAGATTATATCTTGACTCTCTTATATAAATAGAGATTTATATCTTGACTCTAGTAAAATGTCAAAACTTTAAAAATCTGTTGAAATCGGTTGTCCTAATTTTCGAGTTTCTGTTTATAGTACGAACTTGAACGAGTTAGAACAAACAAGTGTCATCATTAAAAGGTCCACACATTAAATACGCTGTACCAGGAATTTCATGTCATTCAGGGAAATAGTTCGGAAGATAAAGAAAGGGAGCTTCTCCCCTCACCTCCGGGCTATCGATGCGTTTCAGAGCCCGATATGGAAGTCTAAAGGAAAGTCATACAAAATTAGAAATAGCTAATTTCTCTACGAATAGCAGCATTGGATAAGGATTGCTTTTACGGCGAGTTATTGTCATTTCATCGTTATCAAGTAACCGAAGAGGTCCACGGGGCATGGTTTAATCAGAAGTTGTTCGAAATTATGTGTGGATTTCGCTATCTAGGCAGTCTTTTCACACGCGACGGACGTCAAAAGTCGTCGGACGGATAATCGAAAGAGTCGGCTATCTTATCTTCATAGATAAACTTGATATTCCTTTATCTTTGTATACTGCAGTATATCCGGAATAATTTGCATTATCAATGATATTGAATGGATTGATTAAAGACAAGATATGCCGAATTATAGAGATAAACTAAGCACTTTTATTTTAAACTTTCGGATTCGTGATTTGATAGACACTTCGCGTAATCCTTAATACTATGTAATTCTTTAGAATCGTAGTCTCTTATGCAGCGGTAAATGCTGATTAAGATTTGATTTTGCACTGATCGTGAGTGATCGTGGTTTTCAGTCTTATATACCAAGCGTGCAACCTTTGCATGGCAACTTGAGCTGACATGTATTCAGGTAACATTGCAAGAATGTCTTCGTGCTCCCTTGGAATATGAACCTGAAAATAATTGTGTTTGAATGAACAAGAAAATGATTTTAGGCTGTCGAATGATAGCATAGGCCCCTGATTATTAGCGGTCACAGTTTTGAATACTACATTTGTATATCGTCCGCCAAATAAAAGCAGCAGTTTATTGAAAGACATTGGAGGGTTTATCCTTTCAATTATTCGGATAAGCCAACTTTAAAATACTGAAATATTGAACTGAAACAGTTGGGGCAAATCCGTGAGCCCTCAAATTTCCGAAATGAGTCTGACATGCTACAGCAATTAGCGGCATTTAATTTGAACGGCTTAGCAATGCAAGCACGTTCTTGCGTTTTGAGCACGTCGTCCGCACCTACTTAAACACTTGACTTTACAGTTTTCCATAGTTTGCCTCCTAAAGATCATCAAATGCCCAAAAGTTTTAGTAATTATAGCTGAATGAAACACTTTGACAGTGTGGTGAATGACAAACTAATGAGTCCGCAATTCTGGAAGTAAATATATCCGCAATCACATTTGGTGAGTTTACTCGACCACATGGAAAAGTTACATCTCGCCAAATGTGCCTTCGAGTAGACAGGAAGAGACCACTATCGCTTTATCAATTTTAAATTATTAAAGCGGAGCCTGATGGGTTTTGTAAAATATTAAGTGCCACATGGTGTTTTGTTCCAGGTAATGAAATTCATCCAAAAAGCGAGTGCAATTTTAAATTTGCGACTTTCACAAGTTTGAAGCTTCACTTACAAAAATCCGTCAGGTTTATACCAGCTTTGCATTCCTTGATGATGGCCATCGGTCTGTGGAGTATATCAAAATGAAAATGAAGATAGCTTTCACGACTGCTTAATTCAAAGTTGAAGCGATATATGTGCAATAAAATAAACTTGTCGACGGTCTTGTCTATATCGACACAGGTTAATCAGAATAATCTGAAGCCAGCATCGATAAAGGGGACCGCTAGATTAATCTGCATGCCTTTGTCATCTGTTATAGCCTAAAACATAAACATGCAAGCTGTCAGCCTTATGACTAGTGGATGATGAAAGATCGTGAAGCGAGTCGTGAAAGTCGTCTTTTGGCTTGTCTTTTGTTCCCAGTTGTCCTATGGACAACAGCTGTCTGTTTTCATTTGCTCGCCTAGGCACCGATAAGTCAATGTTGAATAATCTAAAGAAGAATCAAGTGACTGAAGCCTGCAATTGTTGCAGACTGCTTCCGTAAAGCGACTTATTAAAGCTACTTTATCAAAAAGGACTTCATATTGATGCAGATATGATAAATATCGCAAATCTGCTCACAGCACATTGACAAGGTGCCGGTACCTTGCATTATCAGTCACTCGAAATCACCATCGCTTAGGCACTGCTGTCATGGCAACGATTGTCCATATTGCTTACAGCATGCATGTCGGTTCCATTCTTTAAATTTCATAGTGCCGAATTTCTGCGGTATCCATATTTCAATATTCACAAAATTAGATATAACTTCCCACCAATCTACGAATATTTCATTCAATAGCAGTTTCGGTATCGGCGTAGGTTCGGATTGCCGAACAATAGGCCAAAAATGCAATTTCCACCCAATTTCAGTTTTGGCCTCAAACATTCATTTCCGTGAGTCTCATAAATTAAGATATAAATTAAAGGTATCTACAACAGTTGCAATCTAATAACAGTTGCAAAAGCGCACTTCTTCATACAAGGAAATAGATAATCATTGCTTTACTATTTTGCAAATCGGTTGATGTTTCGTAGATGTTTAACAGGACAGACTTCTCTAAGAGTCGAGATGAAGACAAATCCACACATCAAGCGTTTACCTGTTTTCCGTACCCTCATTCTATCACAGTCCGGGCGTTTTTGAAGGTTACGGTGAATTTCTTGCTCATCTCTGGAGGTTTTATCCATTTAATTTAGCGGTTTTTCTTATTCACTGTCTTAATTGAATCACCCAATCTTCAATCGGCAATTCATCTCATGGCAAAGATTGATTGCCCATGAATTCTTCTCTCGTTGATATTGGAATAAAAAATTCGAATTTCGTTGTCCTTCTCTTTAGAGTCTCCATCTCTGCTTTCTCAGAGAATTTTGACTGTCCATCCAGTCAAACAAAAGTCAAATGGCAACTCCTTCTTCAGGGTGAATGTTGAGATGATTCACATCTCACATGCAAGTATGATTGACACAGTGACCTTGTGGTATGGACATTTATACTCGTCATTCGGGTGACCAAGTCTCAGCTAGAGGTTGTAAGAAGTTTCGACTTCATCATCAGGGCATTGCAGTGGACGTTGAAAAAATGATATTTCAGAAGATTATAATTGGCGTGAAGTTGACTATTTTCAGGTGCGGCTATATCTACGGTAGATATCGAGTAATCGGTTGGAAAAGTCTACCGTATTCTTGATAGTAGAAGCCCACTCTCAAACAAAAACCCCCTTTTTTAAGGAAGTCCTGAAGGAAGAATAGAAACCAATAGACGCAAAGTGTTCAATAATGCACGTATTCTACCCAACACATCAACTTACTGAGCATCTAAACACGAGGTGATTTCTGCGGCAGGAAAGATGTAGACGATTATAGCCACAAATGCATACCGTAAAACCTCAATTTGAACGGCACCTCTAATTAAACGGCAGTGCGGGAAAGGTTTGAAAATAGAGGTTTTACGGCATGTTTGGCTTACTCAGCTGTATCATGATGCTATTGTCATGACCAGAGAATTTATTTTCGAAATAGTAATCATCAGGCAAATTGTAATAACGTACTACAGTGCACAATAATTAATATGAACTCGACGCACAATTTTGATAAAAAAAAACACCGCTTTGTTCGATAGTCCATTTGATTGACAAGTTGCTCAACAGCACAGACTTTTATTTTTTTTTCTTTTCAGCAATATTTCTATTGAGATTCAAATTGAAGATAAGATATTGAGAAATCAAGGTTTGTGGCTACTGAGACTTTATTTACTTTTTTTTCCAACTGTATATTTGGATTCAAGCTGAAAATGGAATCAGTAATGCAAGATAACCAAGTCTAAAACATAGCAAAGCATTAATAGGTGTTGCTTAGCAAAGTGTGGTGCATGTAGTACATACCTTGTATATATGCACCTATATCAAAATTACAGATTAAAAGTCAAAGTAAACTCATGAAAAGTCGTAAAGGGGTAAAAGGTGTGGCTTTCGGCATGAGGGTTCCCAGCGATTTGATTATTTGAAAAAGGGCTTCCGGTAATTGGGCTTTCGAAAGAGGATTACCGGTAATTAGGCTTTCGCGAGGGGATTCCCTGAAATTGGGCTTTCGAACAAGGGGGAATTTCACTCCCCGGTGATTGAGTTTCTGGTACTGGTATGTGAGGATTCCGGTAAACTGGTTTGTCACCGTATTTCAATTCATGAAGTATTTGTGATTTGACCCAATTCTAGCAGTAAATCTGTTCAAATCACTAAAACTTCACTTTGTTTCCATTAATTTGTCCCTTAGTTGCATATTCATGGAAAATTTTCTTTTGCTCTTTAAGCGTGAAATCAGAAGAATTCATATTTAATCCATGAAGGAAAGAATAAGATTCCTTTCTCTAAAAGTGTATTTAGATGAACATTTAATTGTCTGACGCCAAAGCGTCGCCACAGATCAGAGGTTCAAAACTTGTGCAAACTCACTGCAAATAGAAAACAAAATTGAATCATCAAAAGTGAAAGACAACTTTACTCACAACAAATTTGAGGGACGAGAAGCCGCTTGATTATCAAAGACATTAATCCAACGTCAAATCAATCAATCTTGTGATGATGACATCTCGGACCGTCCTCTCTTCATGGGGGACGCTTCTTCACGCCCCCAGCAACCTTTCGACCTCTCCTGTGAGTCAAGACACTTCCTACATTTTATCCACTTTGATACGGTAGTGTTCCACGTCGGAAATGTCGGAGATGAAGACGAACTTCTCTACAAGTCAATATAAGCGAAGATTCAAAAGAATATATTTAAAAGTAAATTGGATTATTTGCATAAGTAATGGCAGTGGTCGGGAGAGCGATATCCAAGAAATTTTCAAAACCAAAGTATTTTCTTCCGAAGTATTTATGACACAATAATTAAGTTAAATGAAATAAAGTTTTTTCTGGTCCTGACCCCTTCTCAAAGCAGTTAACTATAAATAAATATTAATAAGAAAGAAAGAAAAATATTAATAACTATACTCAGCAACCGGAGAAAAATATAGTGAAATTGAAGTAGAAAATTATTAGGCCTACATGTCACGGATGCAACCATTACATTTCGAGACTAAAAATACAATGAGGTGCAGAACAAGAATTCACAAACAACAGATAAACAACCCAAATTATAGACAAATAAGTGTAAGTGAACATTTAGATGTATGTGGACGAAAATCTTTTTCTGTTTTCCTTTATTATAAGATGTTTTCTGATTGTGATGTAGAAAGAAAAAACAAAGAAAGATATTTCATAGAGTCCTTTGATCCATTACTCAATTCGACCTAATTATCTTATCCTCAACAGAAATCTATGCTGTACATAATACTATCACTTTGAAGATGTGTTCCAAATTTCCATGCTATTTCTAATGACTAACTTTATGATGTATATTTCAAATTTTGTAAATAGCATGTTGTCTGAATTTCATTACTTATGAAGCATCTGAAGAAAAGAAAGCGCTTATGCTTATAAGTAAAAGTCGTGTTTTCTATTTCAATTTCATGTATTATATATATATAGATATACAGTATATATAGATATAACATTTATAATATATAATACATATAGGCTATTAACATATAATATGTCTGATATAATATATTTTTATATTGAGAGAGGGTCAGAACCCGAAACATTGGCAACTTTGAAGCTTGTAAAACCTCCATTCGTCAAGCTTCTCCATGTTTCACTCCTAATCCGAATTTCGCAGAACACCTCAACTTTTCATGCATGAAACATTGCACTGTGCGACATTGTTACTGAGTAAGGTAGGATTGTCCGCCGATATTTCACATGTCATTTTTCCATGAAAGTTGCTCATATATCTCCAAATCCAAATTAGACGGCCTTGATTACATAATTAAGACCGTCTAATTTGCTATGCAATACCATTGAGGTAGGAGCATTTCACCATCCATCTTCGCATTCCCAGTGAAGATGGCATTGAGATAATTCCTATGGTTCACAATTTGGACTCGTAAATATCTCAAGCTTGACATACTTTAATGGTCTGAGCTGCATTGGCTATGTATAAAATTATCATAGATTTGAGTCTTTTACAGATCAAAATCTTGGATTTTTGATGTCATAGATTTTAAGTTCAGTAACAATGCATTATATTAACTTTCAAATGACGTGTAGTGCCAACGATTTAGGCTGATCATTTGAAAGGTAATATATCTTCATTTTACAAAAGCTCCAAATTAGTCTTTACGAAATTCAAGGAGAAATTCAAAAGTAAATAATGCAAGATTCATGCAAAAAGAGTTGGTTCGTTTGTAAGCAAATTCTTCTCAAAGTCTCACTGGATTGAATTTGGTCTTTAGAATCGCTACAACGTTTTGGATGTAAATGTCATCTGTTTCTCAGAAAACTCACTTACCTAGGCTCGAAGGAGTCAGCGTAACGCAAAAGATTTCGAGCAATATCCTTCATCAGTTACGAGGCCAATAAATTTTCTGAAAGCTTTTGCGTTAATATAGGCCTACATTTGTTCTTTCGAGCACAAGAAAATGTGTTTTCTGGGATGATTCTCACTAGAATTGACTCGATGCCTCCCCCTTTGATCATCCGCTTCCTATTGGATTTGTGCTTTCCTTTGATCAAGTCTGACAAGAAGAGGAACCAGGCAGAACATGGCAGACGCGCAGATTCTTAGTAGTCATAGGATGTACATCATATTGTGAAAGTCCCATTTTCGGCCTCGTTCCCTGTAGAAGCTCGTTTAGTCTGACGGATCTGAACGTGTGACCTCGACGTTATATTGTGTTCAGTGTGTATTCATATAGTCACAGAAGCAATCTGTTTATCATAAGTTGACAAGAGTGGAAATTGACTCAATATCGCAGCACAGTTGGGGCTTGAATGTCCAGTGAAAAGCTTAGAACTACACATGTGACTGATTCTAACCCAATGATGCAGTCGTTGACAAGTGGATCTGAGTGAAAATGCGTGCGATTTTAGTGACATTGCATGAAAATCCATTTGCATTCTTGAGATTTTATTCTTACCTATTTCTATGCCTATAATATTGTCGGATTTCTATGGATAATGATAATAATAATAGTAATAATGAAGTGCATGTTTGATAAAGAATATATCGAGTTTTGCAAAATAATTTACATCAAAATTTGCAGGAAAACGGAAAAACGGTGGACGAAAAATATTGCTTTAATGAATGTGAATGAAGCCAATTCAATGGAACAGAATTTCAGTGATGTCATCAAATGACATTGACATGAAGTGTTGCCAATCATTTTCATGAGGACATTTCACTTGCGTTGACATGCGTAGAATCGACATGAGAATTTGATGATTCAATTCTTGACATCAATGGTGGAAAGATTCGGTGACTTAGGGTTATCTGCTAAATCTCTTCAGTTCAAGCAATAAAAATCCTTGCATTTGCAAGAGAACATCAGTTGGAATGGTAGTGTCATATCAGTTTAGTCACGATAGAAAGTTTATCGAGAACATCTACCAGCGATTGTGTACAGCTGAGATAATAATAACTATTTCTGGTAATTTCATTCGTCTTAGAATTCCACTCGTGCTTCGCGCAATTCCGGTGAAACACGAATTGATTTTTGTGATAATAATATGGAGACGAAATATGAATTAATGAGGTTTTTTAATGAGAAAATATAGTTCATAATGTGATGACGTAAGTGGTAATGTCATATTTCGACCTGTTCGAATTTGGCGCATTCGAATTTCCTTTCATGCAGTAGATACGGGTATCATATTCATAACGAAGCCTAAAGCGATATCCTGCATACACGTTACTGATAGTAAAGACTTACACTAAATGCATGAAAATTCATGAAACTATTTTTTTCTATTCATTCAGCATACTTGAACTTGAAAGCCCCTAAGAAATTAGAAAAGGTCATAAAAAGGCAAAGAGTTGACATTGGATTTACTCGAAGCAGCGACAGTTCAAGCTGGAGGTCTGCAGTCGTCGGAAACCTGCCTTCAACACGATGAGAAGTTTTTCAATCGCAGCACAAACACGAACACGAAATATATTTTCCTAATGATTCATTTCTAAATAATAAACAAAGCATTAAAGCATTGTTTCTATGGAGGAGGCTTGCCGGACTAAGGCAATTATAAATAATTTGAATTTAATTAAAAGATAGCAGACCCTGTCAAAAAGCTGTAGACAAGCAACCGATCTAATGTAAGCCTGCCATCAACAAGCCGCTCAGGACGCGGAGAAGCCTTTTTATGTTTATGATAAATTCCGCTGCTGAAAATAAGCGTTCGCTTGTAGTGAAGGTGGCTGAGATGACAAGAATGGCGGTTGTTCGCACAAGCTATTCTGCTCAAGTTCGGATACCGGGTAGCGCACTCAACCCACCACTGCAGATGGTCCGCACAGGAGGTCCGATCTATCCATGCAGGTGGAATAAAATAGTGCTTTTTATACATCCTTCATCGCCGTGAAATTAGATTGATTGCAGAAAGCTCTTCTTTAGCTAGCGAGCCGGTGTAGCTATCAAATTACATTATCTCGAACTAATAAAAATTTGCATCAAATCCTTGTCAACACGAGAATGAAACACGACTCGAATTGCAAAAGCACGAACACGAATGACAAGGTTCAACACGACAGGAAACACGATCACGTTCCTGTCGCGAACTAGACCTCAAGTTCAAGCATGGGCTGCTCAGGTCTCCCGCATGCGGGTCGAAACGTTAAGCAGAAATGCAATTTGCTTTTTGAAAGACACCCTTATAAGTAGACGCATTATTTCCAAGGAGATTCGATAAAACCCTCACAACCCGCTAAAAACTGCAGCGGAAACTTAAATCGGAATCGATTCTTTGACCGGAGTATGGTGTATTAGCATAGAAATTCAACGAAATAAAATACGGATTTGAATTCAAATGGATGAAGGTCACTTATCGCACAGAAATGCGAACATTTGTTGAAAATAGCGACCCTGTCGATAGTCAGTCATTCGGACGTAATCGGAAGATTAATGACAACAGCTGATGAACATGTAAATAAATAGATGATAAAACGATTCGGAAGATATTTCACCTAATGATTGATGATTTGTCACAGCACATTGAATATAAATTTCCATATTATGAAAGGTGGAAGTTCCTCTGAATGTTCCAAAGAATGGCACGCAAAACGGGACAGAGCAGTCTCGAAAGGAGGCATCCCAGAATGCCGACAATACCATAAGCAACGCAGGTTTTTTAAGAGGTGAATAGAACGGAGAATAGACTTCTGTATTCTAACGGAAAAAATGGAAAATAACAGAAGTCGTTTCTCACCGCAAGTGTATGTCTTCTTTGTAGGCCTGTGGCGTTTCAGTCGAAGCACTGCTATGTACAGATTGACAGAAAGAATTTATTGAAATATTAAAATGCTGTCACATCAGAAAATCGACGTTGATGAGATAATGACGAACATCCCTTGCGGCGGTGTTCCTGCAAGACCCATGATTTTCCAAATGTCAATATCATGAGATATTACTGATAAGTGAATATGATATCCCAGTGAAATTCAGAATCTTGCTATCATCAAATTTGTTATCTATTGCTTTAATGGTGAGCCGTAACACTTTGCTGCAATTTGTTTCTATAACGCAAGCTTACTTAGTACTTGTACATTTATTAGGCAATTGCAAGAAAATCATCTTACTGAATTTTAATTCCTATTCTAAATCGACTTTACTTGCGACATGAGCTTATTTGTAAATAATGACTGGCATGGCCTTAGGCCATCATTATCTACATTTATCTCTATTCTGCATCAATATCATTTAGAAAGCCGTTGGAAACAGATGTTAATGATCACCGGTGCAATCTGAATTGCTGCTTCGATTCAGTAGTGGCGTTTTGATGCATATACAAATATCGTAAATAGATGAAAATTATAGTCTGATCAAATAATGTGAATTAAATTCAACTATAAATTCTACTTCACGGCTTTAACTATCTGTGACTTCAAAACGTGAAGCTCTATCATTCCCATGCGCGTATTTTCATCATATCGCCCAAGTTCTGACAAACCGTCGTAAAGGTCAAATTACCTGTATGAGAAACCGTCGTAAAGGTCAAATTTGACATTTATCAGGAGGATACTTTTAAGATTTTTTGATGTTTATTTTTTGAATAATCTGTTCAACTATTGTGACTGAGTACATGTGGAACTCAATAGATTATGATATCTGATATTCATTGTGAATATTTTTCAATGTATTTTACATCATATTAGCTATAAAATTCAAAATCAAAAAATTGACTTACGACGGTTTGCAAGAACTGTGATTTACCCTTTACGACGGTTTGTCAGACAGGTAATTTGACCTTTACGACGGCTTCTCATACAGGTAATTTGACCTTTACGACGGTTTGTCAGACAGGTAATTTGACCTTTACGACGGCTTCTCATACAGGTGATTTGACCTTTACGACGGTTTGTCAGACAGGTAATTTGACCTTTACGACGGTTTGTCAGACAGGTAATTTGACCTTTACGACGGTTTGTCAGACAGTTAATTTGACCTTTACGACGGTTTGTCAGACAGGTAATTTGACCTTTACGACGGTTTGTCAGACAGTTAATTTGACCTTTACGACGGTTTGTCAGACAGGTAATTTGACCTTTACGACGGTTTGTCAGACAGGTAATTTGACCTTTACGACGGTTTGTCAGACAGTTAATTTGACCTTTACGACGGTTTGTCAGACAGGTAATTTGACCTTTACGACGGTTTGCCAGAACTTGGGCGATATCATAACCATTTCAATGCATCACGTTCTGTGGCCATAATTCTGACGTTATTTTCGGACTGTCCTCAAAATCAAAGGCGAGGCTCACTTCAAAGTTGAATTGCACAATAAAAATTTCGTTTGAATCTCCACTTTTTCCAAAATTCAAATTCCCATGGAAGTTTTAAAAGCCCTTCCGCCCGTTGCCATGCCATTGGATGAAGACGCATGTTCCTAGAACTTACGTTTAGGTCACCTTTATTTGACCTTTGAATGACGTTTATACTTTTAAGAATCACTTGATCATTATACTGAAATGAAGCTTATAATGGACAATTATTCTTTGTGACCTAAAGTCGTGTGAAATGAATTATCAGAAATTTGTACCAAAGATCGAATATGTCCGACAAGAATTCATTAATTGAAATTTCTTCTCAAAAAGTCGAAAAGGAAACGAAGAATTCGTGCATCTTCTCAAACGTACTTTATTCCAACAAAAAATCGCTCATTTCATAAGGGAAGCAATTATTCTGTAGAATTGCCAGAAATCGTCGTATTCGAAGTTTTCTCTGACGCCTGAAGAAAGTGCATTGTGGGCTTGTCTCTCTAACAGTCTGCAAAGTTGCGTTAATTATTTAATCGTTGGAGAATCGCGCATTTCCTGAGCTCCTTGAAGTCGAGAGATTGTTGTTTTCGAGGGGCCTCTTGACAAGATGACATGAAATAATGGATAGTGTGAGCAGGTACACGCAGATGAGAAGTGATCAAATCCTTGAGAAGTTGGAGGGAGTCAACTGATTTGACTGTCGTGAGAAATAAAGGAATCATTGATTGATGGAAGAACTTTCTCTGTTCAAGCCGTGAGTAATACGTTCTGCTATATGCTTCAGAATTAAATAGCTAAATATTTGTTTTAAACATTTGACATTTGATGAAGAAGGAGAGGTATATGAAAGTGGAGTATTTGTGCCATTTTCTTATTAATTGAATTACTTAACTGACAGAAATTAAGTGAGAGAGAAAAATAACTGATCTTTCCTGTCAAACATCCCGAAGACAACTGAACGCGAATTTGCAAATTGAAGCCAGTTTGAAAACATTTGAATGGAGTTGTTGCTGGGCTTGTAATGGCTACCATAATGCAGATATTGATGAATTTAGTCAACAGAGTCGCCAACTACCGACCACAACTGGCTTGTCCAAGATTCGAACACAAGTCAGCGAGAATATCTGAGTTTAAGTGATCGCTTTTCATGACATCGTCAATGTGGCCATGATACCTGTTGCAAGTATGAGACGTGATTTTTCCTCAGCTATCTTGATCTGACAACTCTCAGACGATGATGAAAGTCCTTCCAACACTCATTTTTAAAATATTATTAATTATTGCATCTTTGATAATTAATTGAAGTAGTCCTGAAGAGACCTGATAACGTTTTTCAATCCGTAGGATCAACAAGTTATAAAAGGTTACAACCATTAGTTATTTAAATTGAAAATGGATATTATGAAACAGCAGGACTGCCATGGATTACAACTGAAAAGCGAATAATGGAGGTAAGCAATGCAATGACACTCTCTACACCAAATGTGACTGAAGTAATACTTCACACTATAACTAAGACTACACACTGAAAATTAAATTTCTTCATTTGAATCCATGTCTTATCGCAGGTTTCATGCTGCCACCAATACTTAATGGAATTCAACATCATCATTTGTCTTCATCCACATTGATGTGATGCTTCAATTAATAGAATATTAAGGAATGCAATAATAGGCTAATTCAGACGCTTCATCTACTGATTACGGGATAAAAAACATAAAACTGCAGGAAGTCAGACATCAGCAGGAACTCGTCTAGTTCATTTCGAAGCCCTAGCCTGAACACTTAAACCCAGACGAGCGGGGAACCACACATTGTAGCTGACAAAATACTCAATAGGTAATGATATGTTTAGAAAAACATGTCAAGAAGATGCATCAGACATTATGCTGATGTTGCAGTTGGCACAACAATCTGTTTCACCCGAAATTTTATTTATTTGACTTTCCGTTGCTACAAAATTCATAATTCCCGATTAAAGGTGCTTGAAATGTGCGGCACCTCCTGATGGTGGTGCTATGATCGATGTGTTAAAACTGACTGTCAAAACTCATTGATGTAAAACAAATAGACGTTAGAGTTTGGAGATATTTAAGGTCAGCGGTAAATTTGACGTGAATATCAATTTAACAGCCGATGAGTCATTTAATTTTTCTCACTTAAAAAGTTCAACTTAATGGACAGCAAAATACACGGATTAAGTCAAATTTCTATCAAAGCACGGAGTGGTAATCCTATTAAAGTGACAGCACTCCGCATCGAGAACTTGTCCATGTCTCTGGAGTATGACTTATCATAGCTCAATCAATGATTTAGCCGCATTATCGTCCACATACCAATGCTTTTGGCATAGTTCCAGTTTGGCTAACATTGATCATAAACTGTTTCGCAAACCATCAGATCATACTTATTATTAAGCTGCGACTATGGGCTGCTCAAATCCAACCTTCGACTGATAGAGTCCACCGAGTCAGTTGTTTCTTTCGAAGACTGACATTTGAATTTTGAAATTGACCAAAACAGAGACATTCAATTATCAGACACATCAATTGAAGTATCCGATAATGTGATGATTAATTCAAAATGCTCACCGTGGCTGTGTGATTAATTGATATCTGAAAATCATTTCCTTTCATCATTGAAACAGACAAATTTCTTCACTTGATAGAATCAGCAACGGATTTTTAAGCAAAGATGGTGGTGATTCCCTCAGGAAACGATGAGCGTTCCTTCACATGACCAACTGTTTCACCAGCAAACTTTCAGAAGGAAATTCGATATTTGCATATATTTGCAATACCGCCGAACAAACGGCTTCATTAGTGCTCCATCGTCCGCCAATTTGTCTGTGGAGGAAACTCAATGCCCGACCTCAAAGTATTCGATGTCCATGAGACTTCCGGGCAATTGCTAGAAGAGTCGGAAAAGGGGAATGGAAGTTAACGGAGGTTATGTAAGTATTATCAATGCGAAGAGAATGTACGACTGACCTTTTCCTTACACAGCAAACGCTTAGGAGGTCAGAATGGAAACATAACTCCTTCTAATGCCTAGAGCATCGTATTTGAGTGATAGAGCGGGCATCTCAGTATCCTGTTGCTCATTCTCGGCACTTTGTAAGCTCAGATTTGCTTCTTTTTCCTTTTGTAATGTGAGACAATGGAATGAGGTTCGCACTGATTGACAACAGGGAAAGAATGTCTCCTGCCAAGATCATCGGAGCCTAGGAAGATTGTGTGACAACATCGCGACAGACATTGAGGTTTCATCAGATTCAAAAATGCGGAATAATACAGATGTCAGTAGACGTGGATGACTAAATCTCTGTCAAAAGGTTCTGTGCATCTCAACATTTTTGATATCAAAAGTAGGGCGTAAAACCATACTTCTTGAAATGTTTTAAAACAAAGAAGATCATGATTTTATTAGTCCTGCTGTTTTTTACTACTGCATTTTACATCGTTTCTTTCTAATCGATTTATCTATTAAATACACACATTTACGAATAAGTGTTTAAGGACATATTTTAACAGCTTACTTTAAAGCATGTTTGTGACAATGAGTAAAATTTCATTTCTGAACCACGGTTTTATGACTATCATTGAACACAAGCTTGAGGCAATGCCAACCATGTTTTAAGAGCAATTTTGAAAAATCGCTTTTGATAATTTAGCCACTCCATTAATGTCAAAGCCCTTATCTTATAAAATAAGGCAACGTGCGGTGATTCTGTCATATGCACATTTATAAGATGTTATGTGATGAACATTCTTGCGTAAATATCATATGCGCAAAGCATTGTCTGCATTCTTGCTAAACACTCAGCACGAAGAAGAATGAGAGTGGTAAATGACAACTCGGCCACATGGAAGAAATGCTCCGCGCCTAATGTGCTTCCGAGTATGATCAACGTTCATTTATTTTTTTTAATTTAATATACTGTTAATGACTGTTAAATCCATCGAATTGTTTACAAAAGACGCTTCTGAAAGCTGGTGATAATTGATCAGCCACCGACTTGATTAGATATTGAAAACGATTTGTTAGTGATACCAGTAGCCTGTTTGTATCCATGGTACAAGTAGTCCGGGAGCTAGCGCGAACTTGTGCAGGGAACGAGGTAGTACATAAAACTTTCACATAGCATAGTACACCTCTAACCTACTGCAAAACTTCGCGTCTGCCGGATCAGATCATTTGCTTTTAAGAAATAGAGAGGATAACACAATCCTATGTATTTCCAGTGGTAAAATTGTGACATTTAAGGTGTTGACTCCATTTTTTCGAATTTTTGCTCATAAAAGTTACACAAATTGGTATTTTGTTGAACTGGTTATTATAGAAATCATCTACAGATCATGATCTTTCAAATGAGTTATCATTCAGTGACAGAGGATGAAGTAAAGTGTACAAACAGACACTTTTCGTTAAAGTATATCAACAATTTTCCTGAAATTTCTATGTTAAAATTTGCAGTTACACCAACGAAAAGTGTCTGTTTGTACACTTTACTTCATCCTCTGTCACTGAATGATAACTCATTTGAAAGATCATGATCTGTAGATGATTTCTATAATAACCAGTTCAACAAAATACCAATTTGTGTAACTTTTATGAGCAAAAATTCGAAAAAATGGAGTCAACACCTTAAATGTCACAATTTTACCACTGGAAATACATAGGATTGTGTTATCCTCTCTATTTCTTAAAAGCAAATGATCTGATCCGGCAGACGCGAAGTTTTGCAGTAGGTTAGAGGTGTACTATGCCATGTGAAAGTTTTATGTACTACCTCGTTCCCTGCATAAGTTCGCGCTAGCTCCCGGACTAAAGGAACCAAGCTTCTGTTGAAGATTTGTTGGTGGGATTACACATGCAAGCAACTTGAAGGAACTTTCACTGCAAGAATCTTCATCAAAGCAAATGCAACTTTATACTGAATGCCGGAGTCAGTTTTAATTATCAATTCTTATAAATTGACACCATAAGTAAGACGGTATTATAATACATGTACATTACTGAATTGTTTTTAAATCACGATGAGGGTTGCTTTTGATTTACGTGATCTGTGTATTTACATTTAAAGGTTAGCTGGAATTTTTGCTTCGACACCATGTGATCTGTAGATATCCTGATTTTCACATCTTTCCAAATACATGGAAATGGAGTATTAAGCTCGGCCCGTCAGCTATACGGTCCACTTGCAAGACAAGCTTCTGAAGAACAGCATTCAAAGAATGTGATCGATTTGATTTCTTCATCATCAGTAATAGTCCGGCAGCCAGAACGAGCTTCTGCAGGGAACGAGGCCGAAAATGAGATCTTCACAGAATGATGTACACTCTATGGTTACTACAATTCTGCACGTCTGCCTAGTTCAGGTCAGTTCCTCTTCTTGTCAGACAGGATCAAAGAGAAGCACATGCAAATCCAATGGGACGCAGATTGCATTTTTTGGTTGAAATGAAACTTTGAATATTTTCTCTGATTAAACAAAAGTCCTACGCCCAGAGTCATAATTTTTGACATGGAATGTCTTCAGGTAATTTCTTTTCAATTTCATGCACCCCTGTCCACAAAGCTAAACATATTTAGATTTGGCGAGCCTCTTAATGTCGGCAGACACAAACATTTTGAGCAACTTTCTCCACATTCAGCCACATTCTCACAGGCATTGCCGATTGAATGCATGATAAAAGTACATGCATATGATAGGGAATGACCTGAAGACATTCCATGTCAAAAATTATGACTCTGGGCTGAGTACTTTTCGTTTGATGAGAGAAAACATGCAAAATTTCGTTTCAACCAAAAACTGCAATCTGTGTCCCATTGGATTTACATGTGTTTTTCTTTGATCTTGTCTAAAAAGAAGAGGAACTCACGAGAACTCGAGGTATGGGATGCACATCATTCTGTGAAAGTCTCACTTTCGGCCTCGTTCCCTGCAGAAACTCGTGCTGGCTGCCGGACAATGTATCCAACCTGCGTGACACAGATGCCGTGAAGGACGCACCGATATTGGAAGCAGTGAATGAGGAGTCACAACAATGAAAACTGTCTTCCACAGATAATCAGAACAGTGCAGTGTGTCGATCTATCGTCCTCCCATCACATTAGCGAATACAGAATTCCACTTTGCATATTATGTTTCCTATATCCTGTTTTATGGCCTTCTTACGGTCATCTACGGCGGAATAAGTGCTGTTTTAGGGTCGAGAAATTGTCAATTCGCCGCCGTGTCGCCAAGAAATATTCCCAAATTTAAATAAAATTCTCGAGATAGGCTGTGGACGAGAAATAAAAGACGGATGAGGTTCGGTCAGAGCAAGTTAATTTCTGAAATCGATTGCTCCCCCGGGGAGGGACTCAATTTCATCTTGTACATGATGGGAGTTTCTCTGCGTGCATCTGACACTTGGAAGCGGTGTGGGACAGGATTTAGCCAGCGGCCGTCAACTTCAACTGAATAAAAAGTGAAGCTGAAATTGCCATGGAACACATGTCGAGAGAGAGAAGATGTTTCTAAATGTCAGATGGGACAATTACATTTCCGAAAGCAAATATCTTAAGAGGCGATGAATTCCATTTTCTTGATAGTTGCAGAATCATGAGTGATCTTGTAGTTCTGAAGTGTGTGATCGTTCATAGATATCAACACTCATGAATTACAATGACTCAGAAGTCAACAGACTTCAACTATCTACTGACAAATGATATCTAATTAACAGCACTGTAAACCGTTGACTGACAATTGACAGACATCACATTTATCCTACAAAATCTATTTTGTCGGTCATTGTTAGTTCTTGTAGGAGGATTGCCACTGAACACCTGCAGTATCTGACAAAAAGCGACAAAATGAATTGTAATGAATTATAGCTTAAATTTTATCAAAATGTAGGTAATTAATTAAATTGTCAAAATAAATCATGGTTTTGCCACACAATAATACAGATTGCCCAAAAGTCAAGTAACCACTAATCGAAAAAATCAATCAATATTCAACAGTTTTTGTTTAGTTAATTTGTATACAAAGCATCTGTTTCGATGTCGGTGGAGAACCTACAAATTCGTCAGATATCGCAGGATATTGGAGGTGACAATCGTCGGTTGATTTTGTCAGTAATTTTGTAGGATAATTGTCGGTCTACGGTTTACAGTGAGGAATTATTGGGTTTCTCTAAATACCACACACACTGCTGACATTTCGTCAATCCTTGTGCGCCTGTAATAATCAATAGACACTGATTTTTGCAAACGCAAACACCGCAAATTAGGTTGCAAACGCAAACCTAAATTGAATATTTAAATATTAAGTTCCGTCATCGGCTATAAAATGGGAACTGACCTGAATAGCTGCCATTTCATCAAATGTCAGGAATCATCAGCAGGCCTGACTCGCACAGACTCAAAAGTACGGAGACATCTTTCTCTGTACAAAATTTCCCCGGGACTGATTCATTTTAGTTGAGTGATTCCAGGATACACATTCGTAAAGAAAGTGAAGGAAACAATCCAACTATAGATGATGTTAAAAGCATCTATAGCAACATTCGATGCTCACCTCGAACTTCAGAAAGTTCAGTACGACCATCATCGAAGTATAATAACCACAGACTTAAAGGTCGATCATCAAGAGCTACCGTCATCAGCTGAAAGAAGCGTTTCCACTATTAGAATAAATCATCACAGATAATGATGGATTAACCCTCATTAACTAGCTCATTAAATATAATGTTATTTTAACTGTTTCATTGCGATTGTGGTGTGATAAAACTGAATATTAACTTCGCTGATTGCTAATCACAGCTCATTTTCTTTAACCGGTAACTTGTAAATTTTAAGACTTCAAATCCATTTAGTTAGCAATGCAATAAGTTGAAAAGTAACTGCCATTCCTTGAAGAATTTGCATTCAATCATCGAAATGATATAATTTGAGTATTGATGGTTTGCGAAAGCACATGCAAGCGCAAGCACTATTTCATGTGTTCTCTATATAATCATAGCTCAAACAATAATATTCAGCTTGCCTTCCTGCTTTTATATTGCAATTACTATATATCCCGTGAATAAAGTGAAAACCATGTTTCTTCGAATGCAAAGTAATATTAGCCTAACTTACAACTGCTGGCAATTACGACGTGGCGTCACGCATGCTTCGTCTCGAATGCATGCGCGAAAAAAAAATCACAAATATAGCTCACTGTTTCGGAAAGTTATTGATGAGAGCCTGCATGTGCCTACTTGTTATAAATTACAAACTGAAAAAGACCATAAATTACACTGGTTAAAATAGAATAGATACATGCACTGTCTTAGAAGTCCTTGTAGAAATCACGCGGTGGGAGTTGGTAAACACGTTACAAAAGCTACGAGAAAGTGGTTAAGTCATAAAAACTCGTAAATGCGCTATGTTTATAACAACCAAGAACAGATTATGCGTTGAAAAGAAAACAAACGAAGAGTCTTTTTATATTTCTCTTTTCATGATGAACGCCTGAAGTCATCCGTGTTCATATTGAAATTAATTCAATGTAGACAGTTCAACCATTCTTTTGATAAATTGCGTAATAGTCTTTATTAGAATCATTGACTTTTTCAAAAGGATCTGCTCTATTTTCGCTGATTTTTTTCACTGCTTTGTTACCTGCGGTAGGTTTCTCAAGTTGACATAAAGTTGCGGTCATGCTGGAGTGTAGTTGGTCTTATCACTAATGGTTTTAACACGTTAGCGTCAAGGATAACATCGTCAGAATAGCGGTGGTTAATATTGAGATGTTGCAATGCCTTTTTCAAAACTGCGCGCTTTTTATTAGAGCTCTGATGACCTGAAAAGCTTAATTGAAGACATCGCTTTAATCTTTAAAATTCAATTTCGATATTAAATTCCTGAAAGTTCATTAGAAAAGAACTGAACTTTTGATTTAAAGACGCCTGCCAAGAATATCATCTAAACAGTCCCAAATAATTGGAACACCAGAAAAGTTCAGGTTGTCATTTTCTAATGAATCAAATTCCTGAATTCGGCAACTTAAAAAGCATCATAAAGGTGATGATGTTGTTTATAATTTAAAACAGGACGGATTACTTAAGAATGATCAGATTGTTTCGTAAAAATGGATCACCCTTAAACATCGCCTTAACTTCAACTTTGTCTAACTCCGCCAAACTTGAACGAATTTCTCTGAAATTTGGAAGATATGTCAGTTGTGCTTACTAATATCATTGTTGGAAATTTCAAGTATGAATATTGAGTTGTTTTCCTGTTATAGATAAAAAGTAGTAGATAATTTGATCTTCATTTAGCAATGTTACACAAAATCATACCTCACTCTTATAAAATTACATTTGTTTCCTTTGTTATGTAATATGTTGTTCTACAAGCCAAAAGCTATCAAACAAAACAAAAATAAAGAAAATCGGTCAATCAGAGCCAGTATAGCACCATTATTCATCAACAATAATGTAACTGTTACATGTGATTAACTGGACTTCATGTTCCATAGCTTCCTGACTTCGTTGCGGTGGTGTTGGCAGCACTCCTGATTGCTTTCAGCTAGAAATCTATCTCTTACCGGTTGAAAACAATACAAAGCACAAATGAACAGTAACGAGATCGTATTCACAAAAGGCAAAGTGTCAGCCTTGCTAGAAGTAGGGTCTTCTTTGCGAGCTACAAGCAAGCGACTAAATGTCCCTTACACAAATGTGCATTGATGGCATAATTATGATTTTCGACTGTCGTAAAGAGGGCTCTGGCCGTCCACGCAAAACATCCAAACGTAGAGACCGCCTAATTTTGAGATTTGTTAAAGTTGATCCAAGTCTCTCGTTAACTGAGATGGCTGCACTAGTCTCGTCTATCTCTAAGTCCACTATTCGTAGAAGACTTATTGAGTCGAATTTCAAGAGCTGTAAGAGACCCTCTCAGATCGAATTATCAGATCAGCATACAAAAAGACGTCTCAGATGGGCAATGAGTCATTGTCACTGGCGAAATCAATGGGATCGGGTTGTCTGGTCTGATGAGGCATCAGTCCGTCTGAAGGATAGTGATGGTCTTATCTATGTGACCACCACGTGAATGTTTTACGAATGAACATTGGCCAAATGACAGATCAACTTGGTGATCCATCGACTTGGTTATTTATGGATGATGATGCTACGTGTCACAGGAGTAGTAGAGTCAACTTATGCAAGTCTCAATTAGGGCTTAGGACATTATCTTGGCCAGCTCGTTCTCCTGATCTGAATCTTATAGAAAAGTATTCTAAAACGTAACGTTCGTCGTTCACTGCTACCTACAGATGGCGTATCACAACTTACCACAACTTACGTCACTGTTAAAAAGAGAGTGGAGAAAGTTAGATCAGTCAAAAATCAACGATATCATCGAATCAATGCCTAGACGAATTGGTAGTGTCATTGACAATAAGGGTAGGGCCACAAAATATTAGCTTCTTAAGAACCGTTACTGTATCATAGCTTATCAGATTATGTAAGGACATTTAAATATATTAGGGACATGAAATAACATGAAAAATGCTTTCTGTATCATACTTATGTTTTATTTAGTCAAATTTTAGGATGATCCACTTTTTATGAAACGGACTAGATCAGGAGGTCGGCTAACGTTTTGAGGTAGAGAATAAAATATTTTCTGTATCCTGAATTTGGACTGGAAAAACGAAGATTGCAAGTATGAAGATTTAAGATGTAATGAGGCATGCATCTAGAATTTGCTTAGCATAAAGATGCAACTTATCCACTCAATTCTCTTTCTCTGCCTTCTACGATTTGTCTCCTTAATAAATCCAAGTTGTAATTCCTGCTATGTCCATTTGGAATCCTTTTATCATGGGTTCATTCTTTTTCATTTCGCGTGGGAGTGAAAGCATATCTACTCTTCTATATAGGATATCTCTTCTATGAAAAGATATCTCTTCTGCCGGGAGGAAAAATCAACTCATCAGTCCCACGGGATCTCAAAGCTAACTTTTCCTCCTGCAGTTAACTTTTCCTATGCAAGCTCCTGTGTAAAATTCATAGAAGTCTGTCAACAAGTTATGATTAGACAGAGACTACCAAGATATCGATATAGTCCCTGGATTTGCTCATTCATAGATTTCGCGGTACAATCATCAATTTCATAATGAACAAAAGACATCTAAAAGTCACAAAATGAAAAGCTACAAACTTTAGATAGGAAATAGACGCTTCCTCCCTTAGCTATCTTATATACATCCCTCGCTGCGCTCGGGCTGTACAACATACCTACGGGCATAGAAATGGATAATAGTAACACTAGAATGGAAGTTTGATATCTTGCCTATGTACAATGATGACACATGGAAAAATCTATGGTTTGTAGATCAGATTCGATCTAAAACATTGTTCAATAGTCAAACTATTTGCCAAGTTGGTTGTGGAAGTTGTTGACACCTAATTGCAGGATTTTCATGAAGAGAATTGCAAGTGAGATGGCGGCATTGTTTCATATGAAATAGCCAACTATTCCATGGATTAATATAGTGTGTCTATTTGTAGCAGTCATTGACAACTATTTTCCAATTTTTCAATATTGGAATGCGAATTAAAAATTGGTTCACAAGGTCATAATTGAAAGTGGTCGGTGTGCTGTTTGTAAGAACATCTGAAGAATTCACAGATCGAAAGTCTAATTATTGGATAATCTATTAATCTATTCTTCAAGCGGCTAGGAAACCTGGCGCTTTTCTGGAATAAACACATTGAAAGCTTCTTTACCGACAATCATTTCTCAAATAAGTGAAATGTCGCTGGAACTTTTCAATTAGTCATTGAATGACACGTGGTATTTTGGAAGCTGATATTCGAATGCATGTAGAGATTTTGAAAATAGTGAACAGGGGAACCCTATAAAGTAAAATGAATACTCTAAGATTTTTTGGCCTCTGATTTCAAGCTTGAGTTATGCATGTTCTGTAAATCGACATTACAAGTTGCGTAAGAGTCTGATTATACTATTGATAGATCATCGGAGCGATATTTCAAAATTATGAACGTACAGAACGTTTAAAAGGATTTCCTTCTTTGTCATCCTATCGGCGCAGCATTTTGTAAATTCACTATTGCTTTTGAGTACATGGTCTTTGGACAAGGACCAGCAATCCAGATCAAGAATTGGCCTGATAAATATAAATGCCAATCAAAAAACATGGAAGCCAGATCGCACAAGTTGCATTTTGCCCCAACTAAGTTCCCCCGGCGTGTGCCATAATTTTCATGCAATTTCCATTCTAGGACTTTCTATGGTATTGTTAATTTCTATGCCTACGGGAGAAAAGTTGATATTTCATCTCTCAAGAAAATAGCTATTCCATAACACCGCTCTCTTTGCCTTCTCCTACATAGATGTATCTATCTTATCACTTAATCCGGTAAGTAACTCCTTGAGTTAGACATGGTCCATCTTCTTGTGATTGACGGATAAGGCATTCTAGATTATCACATCTTTAATTTTTATGGATTTCATCCCTGTACAATTGTTTTCAGTGATCTTCTTGCTTCTTCCATATCTCTTACTTGCAGTCCGCTTTTTAAATACTTCTGTTTGAACTAGGGGTTGATGGAAAAAAATACTGGTAATTATGGAGAAATAAATTCGCTAATTTTCAGACTTTAATCATCATTAGTTCTTCACTTCAATTATAGTAACATAAATTTGAACAATAGCAGGCGCATTGAAGGATGCGACGTATATTAAGTTGATTTAGACCTACTTTGCCCTCAAAATTCCAATTCTGCTATTGTTTTAATTTAAGGAATTTGGCGATTATCGACTTTTCAAATGTTTTGGACAAAGATTGTTGGATATAGTAATTGAATATGATATAGAACTCTTCAGTTTGAGAAATGTGCACTTCGACAAAGAAATAAAAGAGATGGAAAAAGCAGATAGCAATGGCATCTTCAACATTTGAATAGCAGTGGAAAATATTTGTAAATATCACACCGCCTTCAGCCAGAATTGCCTCCATATTCTCATGTAGTTTGTTTGCTCAAGGACATTCACTTTGCTAAGTGGATAGATGACATAAGGCGCCACTGTTTAAGATGATTGAGTCGCTAACGAGAAGATAACCGAATCAAGGTCGACACAACAGCGGTCATTTCGGTGATTGTTAATCCCTTGGGTAGCTAATAGTCAGATGACGATGATGAGAACTTACTCAGGATGAAAGCTATGATTACAACAAAGGCCATCAATGAGTGATTCTTGATATGTTTTTGAGAATTCGAGTGTTTTCCCTGATCATTTCGTAATTCAACCTTGTTGATAATAGGCTCAATCAATCAATCAACTTTGAAATATTTTCCAAACAAGATCATACTAATATCGGACCGCTTCACTAAGAAGTTGTTGCTTGACTCATAGAGTAGGTAGGTCGATTCCATTAAATGAACATGATTCGAGACCCAGTACCACTTGTGAGATATGCAAATCTCTACACTTTTGGAGAGATGCACACAAATTTGACGGATCATGATAGCAATACAGAATAAAGAATGGAATTCCACAAATCCTCCAATGCATGTCAATTCGGAGGGACAATATAGTTTGTTAAAAAAGCAATTCGATTGGCCATTACCAAAAGCTCAGCTTTATTACAATTAGATGATTTTCCTTAGCGTCATCATGTCACAAACTGCCACTGAAAGAGAAAACATCGTTATCAAAAAAGTGATCACAATTAACTTCAAAAGATACAAAAGGGTCCACATTAGTATTCAGATTCAAGAAATGTGTGAATCATAAAATTATGCCGCTGAATATTAAATTAAAAACATGACATCTCAGCTAAGGGAGCACAATCAGATCTCAACACCTCCTTGAAGACTTGCAGGGACTTGCATTATAATGCACTTCATGAAATTTCCAAAATCATCAGCTTGCTATTTCAGATGCTTGTTAGTGAATATTCATTCCTTTGATATCCAACTTGTTTCACACTACTTCATCTCGGTAGAATATAAATTTGCAAAAGTTTATCATTTAAAAAACTGCTCAAATAATGTTTTGCCTCTTGATTATATCACAAAAAGTTTAGATGATCCAAATACTACTGTGGTTTCAATTGTAACATACGACTACTCGAAGGCTTTTGACACACTGAAGTTCGATCACATTGTCGAGAAACTTATCGAGTTACAATTTCCAACTGGCTTTATTCTTTGAGCAATGAACTACTTCACTGATCATATGCAATCTGTAGTGGTTGGTACTACTTGCAGTGGTCTCGTCGAAGTTACGTCTGGTGTGGCGCAAGGCTCCATCTTAGGCCCTTTCTTATATTGTGTAACAACAAGTTCTTTGAAGATCTCCGACCCTAATTGCCATCTGGTCAAGTATGCTGATGATTCTACCATATGTTGTCCTCTATTTAAAAACTCCAACAACTCCAACGTCACTCAATTTCATGAGTTTGTTCTTGGTTGGAGCAATGTGATGAATCTTAGGATCAATTCAACGAAATGCAAGTCCATGACAATCTCGAAGAATCATGATGCATTGTATGTTCATCTGCCAGATGTTAAAGAAGTTCGAAACATGTGCATTCTGGGAGTCTATCTAAATGAGAAGTGCACTTGGTCTACTCATATCGACTACGTAATTCGCAGTGCTTCACGTCGATTTTTCATTTTGCGGAGTTTAAGGCCTCTCGTGTCCAATGAATTTTTGAAAGAAGTTTATTTTGCGCAAGTCTGCTGTCCGGTTTTTATCGGGTTATCAGCCACCGATCAATTCAAGCTGGACCAACTGCAGAGGCGATTTCATCGACTTCTCTGCGGCTCAGAGTGTAATTGCAGGTCCCTACCCTCATTGTCCGACCGAAGACACGATCAGGCTCTTAAAGTTTTGAACAACATGTTCTGTGAGGACCACATACTACATGACCTTCTTCCCCCTGTTTCGTCATCTGGCCGATTCCTCCTGCCAAAGTGACGGACGCTTAAGCGTAGTATGTCATTCATTCCCTACATTTGTGCTTTCTACAATTTGAACTTAAAGCGATGTTGATTTTTCTTTGAATATGCACTTTGTAACGATCGATTGCTATTTCCTTGAATATAAACACTTATTAACAGTCGCGATTGCTGCAACAACCGTCATTCTCTCTTGCAATGAGCTGGTATTCGGCAGAGGCTTCAAAAAAGTTTTGCAAATATATTTGCAATTTTTCATGCCTAGGTATGCGGTATTTTTGATGTGATGAAGTCGACGCCAAAATAGTTGGACAATTGCAAGCTCATTAACGCAACTTGGCAAAGGCGAAGAATTCTTACCATTAAATACTTTGAAGCGCTTTTCAGTGCATCAATGCGAGCTTTACACCAAAATGCTCTTCATCATGAAATACATCGACATGGTTTAAGAAAAAAATTGTTGTTATCCATCGTGTGAATCACAGTCGTAATGAAAATGACATGAAATGATAAACTACTTCCACTTATTCCTAAAAACATCGATGTAGAATGGTCAATAGCACAGTGTCACTCAACAAAATCAAAGCACACAAAGTCTGCATTTCATCACTGAAAGTAAATGCAGTTAAATCAAAAACTAGAGAATTTATTCCAACAATTTACCATCAACCGCATCCCGCTCTTCAATTGCGAAAAAATCACATAATCCGCGGATGCATGAAATAGTTGAATTATTTCATTCAATTTAGACATGCTTTGTGCCTGCTTCTCATTGCTTCAGGGCGACAGCAAGGCTACTACTGTTAATCAACAGTAATGACAATAATAAAAACCTTTATTCCGATATGACAACACATGAAGGATTACAATAGATGAAGAAAACAATTATGTAGGTTATTTAGTAAGTCAGTCAGATTAAAGGAAGGGAAAACTGAAGACGGCAAAGTCAAATGGTAAACTCAGCGTGAAGCATTCGGTTGAAAAAGTTCCTTCCGATGTTGGTGTTGTTCACTGTTCTTTGTAATGAATTCCTTGTAATGCGGTATTGTGCTTAGATTCCGGTCGTGGTTTATCTAAGGGGAGTGAACTTGTACAGTGGATGCGTTTCGTTGGTAGTTTAACCTTCTCGAACGAGCGGTTTTCAATTTTTGCGATTGTGTCTTGAATGTTGATCGCCTTGTAGTATTTGAATTCAATACTTCTATTTACCTAACTCGTAAGGCGTCTCTTGTCATTTTGGTTTGCGAAACCCCACCAACTTGGTATCGCGTAAAGGAAACGATTGAGGACAAGAGCGTTGTAAACTTAGTGGACAGACTGAGGCTTCGCATCGCGGTTCATAATGATTTTGATGGCGTACAGACTTCGGTTGCATGTCTTGATTTGATTGTTGATATGAGTGGTGTCTATTTTTAGGCGATCGGTGAATGTGACTCCTAAATTTGTAAGTTTTTTGATATCGCTTTATCTGAGATAATGGTTTAGGTTCTTGTTGAGCTCTCGGTTTTTTGAAGATAATGTCTTTCTTCATATGATAGTTTGATAGAGAAGTTAAAAATACAGTTTCTTTATAGTTTCTTTGAAGATGCAGGAATATAATCAGGATTATCACAGGCTAGGTCTTTGGCTATCCACATTTCTGTAATGATGCTGCGACCTTCTACGGATTGTCCAGGAGACCATAGTTTCAAACATAGACTGAATATATACCTGTGACTTAAAAACACTGTCAGCACTGGAGCCTACCACACATGGCCTACTTTTCAACG
This sequence comes from Prostheceraeus crozeri, assembly GCA_907163375.1. Classification (NCBI taxonomy): domain Eukaryota; kingdom Metazoa; phylum Platyhelminthes; order Polycladida; family Euryleptidae; genus Prostheceraeus; species Prostheceraeus crozeri. Next base: position 99,089 of record CAJQUW010010883.1, on the reverse strand, counting down.
TTGTGAATAAGCAGAAATCACAAGTAAACTGTAATCGTCACTGCCCACGATGAAGAGTTTCTTCTTCATGTAAGTGATTACTTCGCATGTTGTTCTTCGAAATTGTGACAAAAGCAGGATTAAGGTTTATGTCAGAAAGGATTAATTTCAAAAAGTTGATGACTGCTAAACTCTGTGTGAACGCAAAACCTGTAAAGATTAGTGAAAGTCAATCAACACGAGAGAAAAAGAGTCTAATTTCTAAGGATTATATATGCATATAATTTAGTTGTTTGACAAAGAACATGTGCTGTGCTTCATGATTAGCTCCTATGAGGAGACTGAAGATTATTAATGGTCTATTAATGGCTTTTGATGTTCATTTTTTAATATTATCTCTTCTCAGCTTCTTTTTCATTTTGAAATAAAGTCATTCATCAAGTTCAGTAGGTAGTCAAAAGACATCATTTAAAGGCATTGACAACATTCAAGAAACCTGACTAAACAAATGCTATAAAAATATTACAGTGAAAAGTTAAATGACAGAAATGGGTAGGATTTGCTCGTGAATGATGTTGTGTTGACGATTAGAAACTCGCAAACTCGTTGTATGTCTCAAAATGAAGCAAAGAAAATTTTATTGTCATCATAGCAAGAAATATTTATTTGTCCTATTCAAGAAAAGCTTGGCTGAGGATCGCAGAATGAAATGCATGCTTTTGCAAATTGAGATGATCACAGGAATGACAGAAATAAAGAAAACATTTATAAATTAATGAAGATACTGAAAATCAATGAGTGCGACACACTCACATTTAATTTGAAATATCATACATGATAATGAGGGCATATTGGACTTGATATTGGGGCAGTCGGACTTTGCACTTATCAAGCGGAAATGATTCATTGATGAACGTGATAGACTCTCCTCTAGCCATGCTTTTATTTAACACAACATTATCAATACATTGTATAATTGGTAAATGAGATCCAAAAATTGAAATGTGAATCAGAATAAGTCAAAAATTAAATTGAAGTAATGTATTGATATTTTCGTAGGCATTACTCAATTCAGTCTAGTTCAGTCTTCAGATGTGATATCTTCAATATTTTGTATTTTTTGGTTGATATTGTAGTAGGAAATCGGAAGCTCTAAATCTTTTGCATGAGGCACTTTTACTATGAAGATTGAGTCAGGCTATTATGGCGTAACAAGGGTATACTGCATATACGACATTCGCTTATCTCCTCTTAATTTAATACCCGCTTAATTAAGTCCAATCAAGAATTTACAATCTAACCATCTTTAACCAACACAATTTGACATTAAATGCATGTGCATTGTGCATAGTACTCATATAAAATGAGTAAATCAATCAGAAAAGTGACGGTTTCTTTAAAGGAGTTACATGTCAATAAGTTCTATAAAAACTGTGAAGTTTCGAAGGACAGTGCTCGTAGTCCAACTTCATATACGAAGCCCCATCATCGCTGATTGTTTGCCATCTTTCTCTCCTGAGTAATGTAATATAGGCTCCTAAATTATCAAAGCTAGGTCTCAGATTAATGAACTTCATCATTTGTACCGTTCTCTTTTCAGTCTTTTACTTTGGTCTTTTATAAAATTTCTGTACCACACATCGAATTCCTCCAGAGCAACTCAACATTTTTGGACAAAAGAAGATTATGTCCATGTTCAAATACTTGCGATATATTCCCTCTTCGCATGGCTCTCATGTCAAGCTCACACGAAGGTCCCATGGACCACTGGCCATAGTTTTTCTCCAATGAGAACTGAATGTGAGCTGTGTTGCTCAGTTTTTTATGCCAATTATTGCACAAATTTGTCGATTGTTTCTTTCGCGTTACTTGTGAAGTCTATCTGCTAATTCCATCTGCTATGAAGAAAGCATTAACAAATTGATGGCTTAGTCCATCAGTGTGATGGGATATATCACGGAATAATCTCACTGCTGAACTGTATGAGGATATTGAAATTCCAAAGACGTTTGATCCTCATCCCCAGAGTGAAGATTCAATTTCCTCTCTTGTATGACTTTTTCCTTAACACCTTTTCTATGAGATGTGAATGTCACATGTCTGCTGTCTCCTTTCCTTTGTCAATCCAATATTTTGACGCTTAGAATTGTAGGACAATATTAGTGTTATTCGACCTGTTATGCTGATGCAGCCTGTTTCAGGAAAGATATGGATGCTATTAAGGCTGTCAGTATTCTATCAGCACACCCTGCAATGGACATCATCGTTAGTTCATCATGGTATGATCTACTGGATTCGGATGCTTTAAACGCTTTCTCCCAAGGTCGATTCTCTATGGTTGGGAAATTTGGAGATTCTGTGAAGGTGTCCGAAAGCAGAAAATGCAAGAAGGCTACTTATTTTTTAATTCGCTATGAAAGATGCCTGAAATGCGAACAATTGATTACGAAGTTCAAAATTCTGTGAAATTGTAATGTCAGCCCCACAATGACAATTTGGAATATACAGATGTGCAGATCATACACCTTTAAAGATTCTGTTTCACGACCAAAGTATTTGCACATTATTTTTTCAAATTCACGCCAAACAACGAAAAAATCATGTTTATAGAATTGCTGTACATGCCAATGATCAATTCTATTCTGATGCAACTTCATAGCTAAAAAATTAGTCTTGATATATCAAATCATATTTATAGACCTATCTGGACACCATGGACTCCAGGTACAATAATTTGCTTAAAATTCCCTTTTCCAAAGAAGCCGGTAGATTTGCAGTCGCATTGTTAACGACATGTCGTTCTGCAATGCCACGACCATGCAGGCCAATGGGCACTACTCATTCAATTTGCACAAATTTTTGCAGCTAGTGTGAGTAGAAGACACCCTCAACTATCTGTTATCTTATCTGTCAACGTATCTGTGATGATGACCAAGCCCTTGGGCGACATTCGCTCTTACACCAATATTACGAAACCTTCAAACGTTGTGGTAGAGCAGCAGTTGTGGGAAGATTTGAAATGGCAGCCGATGAGACGAAGACGGAGAAAAAACAGTGCATAACACACGAGTACGAATAATGCGTAGAATAGGCGAAGTCAGAATCAAAGTGATCACATCGCTACATTTCAAGTCATCGTCTCTAGTTCAGAAAGAACTTGTCCGCATAGAGTAAGTATATTAGGTGGTGGTAACTCCGCATTTATTAAATCCCCAATGTGTATACACTTTCAATTTTATTAAATGAACTCGAGGGGGATATAGTTGATAATTGTTACCAAATGTGAGATGTGCAAATTTTTTCAGTTCTGAAGAAATTACCACGGAATTGAATGATCATGCATGATTGTAATGCAGAAGGAATGATGGTATTTTACAGATTCTCAGGGTCATGACAGTCTTCGAAAGGTAATGTTTGTTAAATAAGCAATTCGATGGGTTCCTATTATTTTCATGCTCAACTTTAAGAGTATTTTCTTAAGCGTGATCATATCACAGGCAACCTGCCACTGGCACAGAAAAATCACATAATCAAAGACAATGATTTCAATTAACTCTGAACGTCTTGCAATTGGACGGTTCACATTACTATTTATTTTCAAGAAATGAAGCATGAATTTTGTGAATCATAAAATCATGCCGGTGAAAATTGAATTAAAAACTTGAAATGTCAGCCACGAAAGCATGAGTAATTAGCGACTTTGTCATGAAGACTTCCATTATAATACGGATCATGATCATTCCCTTGATAATCAGGTCAATTTCCGCTTTGTTAGGATGCTTATTAACAAATATGCATTCCTTTTGATATCCAACTTGTTTTATCCTACTTATAAGGGGGCGTCATCTCGGTAGTATTGGCAAAATTTTGACTTTTTTAAAACCGCTGAAATATTTTTTTGCACCACGTGAACGTAGTCTCCACAAAAAACTGAATCTTTTCATATAAAATTTTTCACTGTCTACAGATATTTTTTTGAGTCGACACTCTACCTGCACATGCTTGTCCGATTTGCATATCTTTTGCATGTGGGTAGAACATGCTCACAACTCACAACACCGTGTGCCTGAGGTTTTGTGACGATTAATTTATTTTGACAGATTATAGACGAACTTGAAAATGCGGGAGAGATAACCCATCCCCGAACAACAATATCATGCTGCACATGGATGTTTGACCATGCACTTTATGAAGGATTCTGTATCATGAATTTCCTCAGAAAAGCACGTATTTCTTCATGATTTTACTCATTGCCCTGGGCCTTAGGGAAATAAGCAACAATCTAATACAGGTCAAACTATTCATGTGAAAACTTGCGTATTCAGCTATTTAGGTTGCTGTCTGTGTTTAAAGCATGAATTAAGATTGTTATCGCATGGTTTTCTGAAGATTTGTGACAGAAATCCATCCATTCGTGCCATAGAAGTCTCAGGTCTAAGTCTTCAACTTCCATATAGTATTGTCGGGGTTATCTGTTGCATCCATTCAAAAAACCATGAAATAACATACATGTAATCATTTTTCTACGTTAGAGGTTTCATGATCTTTGCCAATCATTACATGACAATTGCAGGTCTCGAAGAGCATAAATAACAGTCATACTTCGGCGATTAAAGCATCTTTACAAAACCATTCTCACCGAATCATACCACATGCACTACATGCACAAGCAAACTGTACAGTATAATGCAATTCTCGTGCGAATAACCGAACAGTTAACAAGAACTAAGAGGCATGAGAATGCGCCTACAACTAGTCCGGCAGCCAGAATGGGTTTCTGCAGGGAAAGAGGCTGAAAATGACATTTTCACAGAGTGATGTACTCCCTGTGCCTACTACGATTCTGCGTGTCTGCCGAGTTCTGCCTAGTTCCTGTTCTTGTCAGATAGGATCAAAGAAAAACAAATGTAAATCCAATGGGACGCAGATTACAGTTTTTGGTAAAAATGGAATTTTCTATGTTAAAATTATATTATAAAATATGATTTTAAAAATACAAAGTCTAGAGACACAATATTTGACGTAGAATATCGTCAGGTCATTTCCTATGATGTGCATTTGTTATTATCATGCTTCTGGTCGTCAATATATGCGAAAATGAGGTCAAATGTGGATTAAATTGCTCAAAATGCTAGTGTTTTCCGAAATTAGGAGATTTTCCAAATCTGAATGTGTTTTAGCATCTTAGACAGGGGTGAATGAACATGATAGGAAATGCCCTGAAGATATTCCATGCCAAAAATTGTGACTCTGGGCTTACTTTAAAGTACTTTCCGCTTTATCAGAGAAAATATAGAAATACTCATTTTTACAAAAAAGTTCGATTTGCATGCGCCCCACTGGATTAACATGTGGTTTTCTTTGATCCTGTCTGAGAGGAAGATGAACCAGGTAGAATTCTCATATGTGCAGATTCGTAGTATGGATAGGGAATACATCATTCTGTGAAATTCTCATTTTCGGCCTCGTTCACTGCAGAAACTCGATCTGACTGCCGGACTATAAGCTGATAAAAACACACGATTGTACGCTTGGACATATCTGTACCTGCAAAGCAGGGATGCGGAGTCCTATCATTTTGATAGGACGCCGTCTTCGACTCCCGCTGCGGGGGTTGATAGGACTCCGACTCCAACTCCGGGTGACAAGCATATAAAACCTTTTTTAAAAAAATAAACTGGCAGCCTACATCATAGATCACTATAGATTTACCTGAACCTATTTTTAGTACTAATCATTGTTGCATCAATTATCAATCATTTTCGATGAAAGTTTATCAAATGTCGCTTTAAGTTGGATGCATGCGACTGGGCTCCTCCCATCTTCTTGATGTGTGCTTTACACGGTTTTTCTCCAGTCTCTACCAGGCAGGAAAATCTCCCATCCTTCTCCAAAAAATATGAGTTCACTTCGATTTTAATATGCACTTTAGAGGAGCCATCACATACACGATTAACGTGAGGGTAAGAAGTAATGTTCTCAAACAAACTAGTATTTCATTTTTGTCTCTGATGTGACCTTTGGTGCGTAGGTGTGATCGAGGCTAGGAAGGCTTGTCTTCTCTATTAAATCAGCGAGTGAAAAGACTTTTTAACTTTTTAACAATCCTTCATTCCCTCAACTATTACAAGCTTTGCATGCACTGCTATCTCCTGTACTTTTGTTTGACGGAGAAAGTTGACATCAAGACTGTGACAGCTATGCACGAGGATAGATAATTTGTTTGTATTATATTTCGGGTCTAGTTATAGGCCGGAGTCCGGAGTCCTATCATTTGATTGGACTCCGACTGCAGCAAAAATGATAAGACTCCGGGACTCCGACTCCGCCTCCCTGCTGCAAAGGCATCTGGTTGCAAAGCATCATAGACAGACCTTTTGCAGCAAAATTTGAGATTATAAGTTCTGTCAACTTTCATCTAAGTTCTTACGTGCGTGCATCTATTAATCCTGATCCTTTTCATCTTTATACAAATACCAACCTTTTGGCCTCTTGAAAAATTCAATGTACTTTCCGCATTTTGTCAAGACTTGTCGTCGTGTGTCTGAATAAATTCGATCCAATGATGATATTCACGACAAAATGGAGGTAAATCCTTGAAATTCCACGCCTCTGTGCTATAATTCGAGTCACTTGTCGTTGGGAAACTTTCCGTTGTTTTGGGAAGTTGTGAGCATGGGTACCGGACGTTGATGGGCATGGTGCGTGATACTTGACAATAGTACTCAGTAACGCATGGGAAATTGCTTCAATCGCCTCACGGTTGCTGATTAAGAGCTTTCAAATTGTACGCGTGTGCGACAGACTGAAGAAACAAAAAATCCTCATTTATTGAAACTCCTTCAAATTACACAACATGAAAGATAATTGAGCAACTTTTTTGGCGCCGTATTGGAATGTAAGGAGCAAACAAAACGATAAAAGAATATTCATTCAAACTTGTAGTTTTCCATGACTTTCTGTTGCTCTATTTTTCTCTTTTTAATTTGTAAACGTGGGAATAAGAGCAATTTTATTGAAGAAGACATGACTATAAACAATTCTATGGGAACTTTCGACCTTTATTGATGTTATTATAGAGTCTCATCACAATGGATGGTATCATTCAACCTTGATACGTGTTCCTGTCGACGTCTTTTGATTCTTACATGAAAGTTAATTTGCCCTCTGTACATAGAGATAGGCTGGCATTGATATTTGCTGACATATCTCGGTGAATTTTCTTTTGTCAGAGGACCTCGGATTGTTCCCTCACGTATCAATTTAACTTGTCGACACCATAACTGTCACTCTGTAATCCTTTGTAGCTATATAAACCGGTCTCTCGTTGTTGCAATTACAGGTTGCACAATGCTAGTTCGACTGCCCTCACACTTGGAAGTTTAAATACCTCGAAGCTTTATTATAAGCTCTCTTCAAGTTCGTTTCTGAAACCGAAATTTGAAACTGTTTTTGCAAATTTTTGTAGATGTCATTCGAATATCAAGCTAAGGTCTGCAGATGCCATAATCATAAAAACCAGTTAATTGTTAATTTTGAGGTAACTGATGTTCATGAGATAAAAACTGATTGATGTCAGGACTCAATGAATACCGAGAGAATCATTATGAACTAGATTTGAAAATAATGATTTCATGCCAAGGAAACAGAGTACCGAGTTATACAGTATGTGCACGACTAATGCTATGTATAGGCGCGACATTCTTCTTGCCTCTGCCACAGTGCTCATCTGCATGGATATTTTATTAGGGATTATATGATCATTATGTAGTTCTTCACATCATCAACTTATACACGTATCCATCACTTGATCAGTTAGCCACGTAGGGATATTAAAGATATGTAGAATGCCATACATATGCATGGCACAGAACGGAGAAAAGTTCTGCATATATCTAATGTATAGGCACATAGCTCAATGATCAAATGATAGATGCGTGCAGAAGCAGACTAGTTTTGTAATAGAACTATCAGACATTTTAATCAAAGCATAAATTTGTGCCGATTAATCAACAGCGACAAATTGTGTTTCAGCGTTTATCAATCAGCGTTTATTAATATCCTATCTTCGTGTATACGAAAGCTATGATTGATATGTGAATCAGAGCCGGTTTACAATTGGATTATCCTGTCTATTCATGGTACATTTTCAAAAATGATGGCATAAAATTCACTCTTAGCGTTATCAGAAGTCTTACAGCCTTGAAGTTTCGTACGTCAGTCACCAAACATTAACTTTACTGGAGATCATATCCAGCTACATATGAAAGGCCAAGAGAGAGTGAGTGAGTGATGACCACTGCAAGTTGGATGTTAGGAGCCAAAACCATGCTCCTTTTATATCCATATGACTCCTCTCTGATGACTCCTTACATAACCACAAAGCTCTAGTTTCTTCAGATTTTTGTACTTCGTTTGTAATTTTGGTTAGAAAACTTGTCATTGGCTTTAGGTTGCATTTTCGTCTTAGGATTGTGATAATGAAATTCAAGTTTCAGTTTCTTCCCCCCCCCAGATATTTTGTTTGGGTAGCATGTCCATATGCACTGTCGGGGTAGGTAGTATGACGTATGGATATGGGTCTCAAAGCTTTTAGCATTATTTCTATTTATGCGTTCTGGACTTTTAAGAGACTGTTTCTAGGATTCTCCATCAGATGATTTGTTTTTATTGCATTCCCGGATGTTTGCAGTCTTCAATTTTAATTATGACGTGTTTTGAAATAAAAACCATAATACAGTATGTGCATGTCGCAGATCATAGAAATAGATTGTTTATCTGAAGTTGACTAGAATGGAAATTGAATCAAGGTCGCGGCACATTCGGGAGAATTAAGTTGAGGCATGAATCACCAATAAAAATCTTAGTAAGGCTCTAATTCTTGTACTAATCTTACAAGGCTCTGATTCTAAGCCAATGATTTAGCTGTAGACAAATCTATCTAAGTGGAAATGCATTCAATTTTTGTGCCACTATTGTGCATTGCATGACTTTACTTTTGTAAACTTAACTTCTATTCTAGAAGTTTTATTTTCATCATTTTCTAAGTCGCAGATCGACACGTCATTTGAATTTTCCTGCTGTTTACATTTTCAAAGGTGATTAGGTGCTCGTACTAAGCATTTGTTGGACACGTTCACTTAATTTGTGAAGGCAAAATACTCATGTTGAGTTCAGATATCCGTCATTGTTCGCAATTTCTGTAAAACTCAATAGCACTACATCGATCAAGAAACTCCTCTGTGAGGCAGACAAGTAAAGTTGTGAAAACGTCTGAACTCTCAAGTTGTTGTTGTGAATTTATGTATTTCCACCAGACTACCGCAATCCAGGATGCCAACAGCAGAGAGATTAACAATTCTCTTTCTGAATAAAAAATTCCGAATGGTTTTATTCTTGTATCGTCTTCAAACTTCTTCTTTAATGATTCACAAAGTTGTTTTCACCCTAAAACGTCATCTTCTCGAATGGCCATAATTATAAGATCATTTTTATCTCATGAACATTGATTTTTCTTATTTACGCCGCTGTGATGTTGAAGGAATTGTTGGGACCGCCTTTGTGACAAGTGTCGGCAAAGCTTTGAAATACATTCATAATTTCCTTATTCACTTCATTATTCACTGCAAAGACCGTTAGTGCAAAGCGGCGAACATCAGAGAGGAAAAATGCAATAGAAAATCTGCAGATAGTGGAATGGCGGGGACAAATTTCGATACAGATCTAAATTCTCGTTTTTCTTATCAACCGAATTCTTGATTAGAAGATACACGTAATGAATGCAGCGGCAGAAAATCGTCTTCGACGTCTGAGTTGAGGAAGAATTAAAACAATAATTATAATAAGGAAGAATGTCTGGTCTATAGTGCAACGTGAGGAACAAAAGGTCTGTTCAGAGATTGCCAAGTGTTTTGATATTCACGTCTGTTCGCGGAGGTTTAACGTCACTACTCTCCCAAACTGGGGGCCTGGACGGTGCTGGCATAGTCACGGAGAGATTGAAAAAATGTGAATACGCATGCTCTTTAATCATACAAATATCAAGCATAATATGTAGCGGATTCCAGTCCTTATCCTCATGTATAGTTTAATGCAGCGATGGAGAAAATGTCAGGAATCAAACAACATTATTGGATGTTACTCCTGATAATGATGCATCAGAGCAATACGTCAAAAATGCAGACAAGATATGCAAACAATTTTATAATCGTAGTCGCAAGCGTAAATGAATTAAGATCTGCCTAATGCCTTCAATCTACTGTATAAACCATGCTCAACCATCTCTCTGCATCAGGGGATGTACATGCATATTAACTGTGTTATGTTGTGATCATGAGTATGTTCATGACTAATTAAACAGGCTCTTATCCTACTCTTTAACCTACTGTTTGCCGGAAAACCATAACTTTGCAATGAAAAACGTCATTGTTAAAAAAACAATACAAAAGAAAATGGTTTTTGAAAAAATCACCGAAAACCAAAACCTTTAGCTTGGGTGATATTCATGCAGTAATTTCCAATTAACAGATACTGTGTTCAGTTTCGTTCCAGCAATTTCGTGCAGAGAGAGAGAGAGAGAGAGTATGATTTATTCACGGCACTGATACAATGCATGTGACGACTGTATGCAAGGCATAATTGTAATACATATAAAACTAGCAAGGCAAGGAAGTTAAAATGAAATGAAGTCAAGTTGTACTCACTCCGCTGTACTTCTGCAATTGTTTTCGAATTGCCTACAACACTGTTTGTGATCGATGACTCGTCAATCGGGATCCTTGGTCATCTTGTTCCAAAAACTTGTTCCGTAATAACGTATTGATTTTTGACCGTACGTCTTGGTGCAGCATTTTGGTTGTCTGAAAATGTTTCTTCTGGATTCGATTGGAGATTCATCAAATAGCTGAAGGAAAACAATTGGTGCATATCCAGGATTACACTGAAAATTTTCCTATAAAGTCTGTAGCACTTTCATCCTTTGATTTCATTATTCGAAATAACGATAGGTGCCATATTTCGTTTAAAGTCAGAGTGTTCAGACGATCCTGCAATTGATGGAGTGGAGCTCTGTAGTCTCTCAGTGCGTGTCTTAGGCATCGCTCATACATGCTTTCTAGTTTTCGTTTTGCGGTAGGCGACGAGAAAATAAAGAGAGATGGTGAATACTCGAAGTGAGGCATGACATAGGTCTGAATAAGCCTCCATCGTGTTTTTTGATTTACCATGCGCTTTAGCCGATTTATTCCACAGAGTTTCCAAGCTACCATTCGCGTTGTTTTTGTAGAATACATTTCGTATTGAAATTTATTGTCAATGTTGACTCCCAGCAATATGATCATACTCTGACCTGTTTCTTCATGACCATCGATTGAAATACGTGCAGTGCTTCGCAATTGAACACAGTAGATGTCTGCAAAAAATCTTCGATAAAGTGATACGTAGATAGTAAGAGCGATATGTCTATAAATAAACTTAATTCGTAAGTTCGAGTCCTACCCGCCGCGCTTCCTTTGCATGGCAATTTCATCCACCATTTAACATTTCATTAACTATTAATTATAATTGAATTTAAAAAGCTTTTCGATGATAAAGAACTCTAATCGATGTACATGTAGGCTATGAGGTAATGAAATAAATAGATCTAATATAATTTGAATGAATAAGATAATTATTACAGCTAGATTGTAGGTTGTTTGTTGCATAATTGATCTCAATATTCACAATTACTTTTGCAACTAATGACTAAATAAGAATACCTTTCAAAAATATTCCATGGAATTATATTCCGAATACTTTGTCATAAAGACTGATTCACCACATATATACGAATACAAGCTACATGACTTGGTAATTAAACGAATGATCCATCACTGATAGTTATGACTTGAAGTATGGCCTATGATTATTCTTACATATGTATTTCAGGACATTCTTTCTCCGATCGAGACAAAGATTATGAATTAATAACATGGCACAAATTTCACAAGAGGTTAAATTTTCATTGATTTGTGATGCCCTCTTTAATTAGCCCACCCGTTGAACAATGATGAATTAACATCGCCCGAATCTTGTAGGAAGTATAGAACTGGGTCGATCTCGCATGATTAGCGAAGCGATTTCGAAATGAATCGTCTGAAAAAGGAGTTGTGAGCAGTAGACACCTTTATCAAGATTTTATTGACAAGACTGAAAATTCCCAAGACTTACATCACAGCATTCTGCACGTGGCTGTATTGTTTGCGTCTTCAATTACGGATATTGGCAGCTTCTTCCGGAACTGAGAGCAATAACAGCTCCTCTGAGCTGTGTCAAAATATCCGCTTTCTCATGAATGAACAGTTAATACTTCCTCAATAGGAGTGATAGACAAGAAAATGAGGCGTGGTGTCAACATTTTTGTAACAAATAATTGAAACAACAAAATATCACTATGTTAATATTGTCGGAGAACATTGAAAATTCATGCGAAATAAAATCTGCTGCGGAAGGACATCGGCTAGAACATCAGAGTTTCATAGTTGTACTTTACACTTAAATCCAGCAGAGAAAATCATATTTAATGCACTCGATGCATGATTTTTTTATTTGCATTTTTATGTCAGCATTCTAGTGTTGAATAAAATGAAGAAATAATAATATTTTTTATTTGCCATGAAATTAAGTACAAATGAGAATGATTCAATAACAGTGGCCAATAAGAAGCCCATAAAGGCAACAAAATTAACACAGTCATAATTAAGACTCAAAATGATTTTAAGTCGCCATATCTCTTTCTTTTCAAAGTATTGATTGATACTCCTCGTGAAAGCATGGATGTCGGTATTTGTAAGCTGATTCCATTCAAAAATTGCATCCGTCGTGAGAAAGAATCGATGATAGTCACAATTAGTCCTATAGGTGAAATTATTTTCTGGAAGCTACGTCGGGCACGGAAATTGGTAGAAAATTTAAAGAAATTCGTCGGATTCAGACAGGTCACAACATTGATCATCTTAAAAAACAAAAATTAGTCGATTGTGTAATCGCCTTGCCGATAAACTTAACAATGAGAGTTTCATTAAACGATCTTTGTAAGATAAATGACTCAAATTGGGGAAGCAGCGAGTAAAACGTTTTTAAACCTTTTCAATTTGGTCCACTAAATGCATTCGGTATGGAGACCAAACAACATATAACTAACTATATTGAAGCATTGACAAGTACACAAACTTCAATGCATATATCATAATCATTAAATCCGTCACAACGACGAGACAGTATTTAAGAAAAAGCTAGAGCACTTCATAGGGCGTAATATGAAACTGCTTGCAAATGCGCAACACATTTTTGTGTCTTGACTAGAAACACTGTATGGCAATTCCGAGAGGACGCTTTCAAACTCTATTTTCCCCCTCCACCTGATGAATTGTCTGAAATTCTCCAAGTGAACGAGTTAAACAGTGAATTCTTAGTTTCCAGTAGCTTCAATTATGTTGATTTATTAAGTACCAAATGAGAATTAGCTCATGATTTTAGCAGCAGATGCATTAACCCTCGCCACGGTTGGGGGAGGCGTTTTTTCGCCCCCTCCCGAAATTTTGCTCTAGCTTATGAAAAACTTCATGTTTGACAATGCGCTTCTCAGCAACTTATTTTTCACCTTTTTTGATAAGATATCAAAATAGTTTAGATTTAGCCCACGGGAAGGTCAAACAAATGAGATTGATTCAAATGTACATCCACAAAAAATTAAATATTTCTGTTTTCTAGCATACCACACTGGTTTTGGTTATTTGATTTAATATGAATTATATTGATGATATGAACTCACACAATTGTCTCAATTGTGTATACATTTCTCATTCTAATAATAGATGCGTTAGTAATTGAGGCATGAGATAAAAATTCTACCCTTTTACGAAATGAATGTGCTTACCGTATTTTGACCTTTTCACTTCCTGTTGTTCTGAGTTGTTTATATATTTTTTGACTCTTTATCAGCTCGAGGTTCATCTTACAGTGAAATGGGCCTTCGTGTTTTGATAAATTCATAGAAAGTAAGAAATCTCTTTGTGATTTGAGATGTGTTCAGACAGCAAGCATGAATTGGATATTCAGAGGACTCAGTCGTCCTGAGTGTTTTTACAGAAAATAGACGCTGCATCCGATGAAATTATATTTTGATTTCTGAAGATTTTTCAGACCTGGCGAGTAGCTATGAAATAGATATCTGTTTTTGAAGAGAAAATTTGCAATTCCTTATTAGAAGAATTGCGTAATGAGAAGAGATATAAAATTTTAATTTCAAAAGTCTGCAAGCAAGAAGTAATCACCTGTACGTCTCCTGGGTTGGTGCAAAACCTGTCTTGTTGACGTTTTGGCTTGTTTAGAGGTTGAATGGAGCACTCTTCATCCATTGCCATGAGTACAACCTCGCACATCCTGTGACGCCTTGGTCACAGATATAATGAATGCATCAGTTTTCCTTTTGGAGGAGAAAACTCTAGCTCAAAGACTTTTTCTATGAAAAATGCAGGTGCTATCCGAGTAATTCTCCATATGAATTGCGAATACCTTGAAGAGGAGGAGTCAGTAGAAGTCCAATAATTACTGCGTGACCCACAAGGACAAGGTGTCCGATCGAAGACAATTCATTATCTTTTGAGGACTTGACGCGCATCATAAACTAGATATGAACGAAAGGCATCCCAACATAGATGTCGCACAGTCTTTGCAAGTTCATGACGTGTGTCACATCTATTCCAAAAATTTTTGGTTCATAAATTGAACTGCGCATGTACAAACATGCACATTGATCCAACTCACCAATCAATCATACATTTATTTTCTTATAGATATGACCTATAGGCAGAATCTCTCATTCAGAAATCTTTGATGCTGCCTTATAAAGTTTTTCTTTTCCGAATTAAGTTATTAAGTATTAATTTCCGAAAGAAGTTTACTAAAATTAGAAAATTTCATAGGGTAATGCATCCATTTTGACCAATGCTGTAGTGTTTATTTATTCTGAATTGCATCCGCTGATCACTTGTGGAGATCTTAAGGTTGCCAAAAACGCCCCCTCCCAATAATGGAGCGATTTCTAAAAACTGAAAATTTAAATGCATCATAATTATGAAGATATTGACAATACAATTGAAGCACTTTGTGCATGCACTAGCTTATTCTGTTTAGCTAAAATTTCTGTCTCGATAATTGATCGAATTCTTCATTTGAAGGATTTATAGGATAAGAGATAGTGTCAGCAAAAAAGATTCTGAGATTTGGATCAATATAAAAAGTCTTTTCTCGCATACTACTCATCTTTGATAATATAAAGTAGTACACACCAACAGTGCTCTCCTTTTTCGTTAAAGGACACAATCTTCACAGTGTGAGAGACGCGTGATCTGAATTTGGAAAAAGTTTGAAGATAGCACCAACATAAATTTTGTGGGTACAAATTTACAGTGAGTGGCTATTATTCTCACAAAATTTGTGTATTTGCTCAATACCATGTAGATATACCTACGTTATAAAGGCTTCCGGTTCACTAAAGGGAAAGTATAACAGTGAACATTTGTATGAAGACTAACTGTGACACTTGTATGTCTCTCTAATTCCTCATTAGCTTTAACATTGTAGTATGACGCACTTCTGTCATCATTCGATGTATTTTTAATCATGAAAGTGGCTGCGAAATAAGGCCCATGCGGACGGACTTCACAACGTCAGTTGTGCAGTTCCTGACCTATCATCGAGTCTGTGAGATAACAAGATAGAGAAAATGTCTGAATCACTCATTTTAAGTAAGACACTTTATGGTTTAAATATATCTCAGCATCAGTTAAAAAATGGATAAAGTCAAGTTTTATTTCACATTAGTCAATTTTTATATTTAGTTGCAACATTGTTAGATTGCAAATCGAGTTCTCTTTATCAGAAAGACAATTACATCGAATTTTACAGGCCAATGCGATTAGCGGTGTGTTGCTAGATCTGTTGAGTTTCGCTCCCATCAGAGAGAACTGTCTTCAAATTTGTGTCTGAAAGAATAATTTGTTTCTGCGGCCATGTGAGCTTCTAGGAGACCTACACGTGGCGATTCTTTATTGTTTAAGAAGACTATGCTTATAACTTGCATGATACTGATGCACAAAATAACGTAATAGTCAATTATTACTAAATAAAATGCACCAGTAATTAAGATGACAACTCGACTAAATGAAAGTGGAGATTTCGAGGTACCAGGTCACCCCATCAGTTGAAGTTAGAATCATCCATGGAGTGGAATCATCGGATCACAGATATGTTCTGCCATTTCGAATGCTCGGAATTAATCACATCAACATTTCAGTGAAAGTTTTGAACTTGACTGCTCTTGAATTCAAGCTGTGCACCTTTACTCTCAACCACTCAAGGTTTCAGAGGTATACGTATGATAAATTGTCTCATTGATAAAATCACGTGTTACGTTGCCGACGCTCAGCTGGTGAACATGCTGCACATGAGTGCCTCTTCGAGAGTACTATTTTAAGATCAATGACTATCGTGACTGTTAGAAAACAATGCCTTTTTATGGACCACATAATTTACTTGAACGAAAAATCAGTGCTGCTTTGCATGCTTTTGAAGACTCGCGCCTTTGAACAAAGTAATTGTACACTGTAGCCTTACTTAAGTGCCCTAATGCACCTCAATGTTCACAAATAGCCTGGAACAACAGTGATGACGAATAAATCAAATTTCTCAGGTCCTTCTTTGATGTAGAACCTACGAGTTGGAAATATTGTTCTTAAAACCTGCGGATTATTGTAGATAATATGGGACTTGCGCCAATTGATCTTTAGAATTTGTTTACGGATCTTTGCGGTTGCAGATTAGATTGGATCCATGTCCAACTTTCAACTCCCGGACGCTCTCTGTCATTTAAATTTCAGCACAAAAATGTTCATCAGAAGCATCTACTACATTATGTTGGGCAGTAGGCGTTACTAAAAGAGGAAAAGAGACGAGTGATAATTTCTGACGATTGCCGTGAACTGGAGATGATCAGTTTTCCTTACAAATTTGGAGCAAGGGAACAATACATGGCAGTGTTGAGGAGAAAATATTGTGAATGATCCTTAGTAATGCGGAAATGCAACGAATATTGTTACTTCCATTCTTCCCCCCACATTCTTCATGTTTTCCAAAATCATCAAATTTCGCCATAAAGTTAGTCACATGGGATTTAGGGATTTAGAATAGACTTGATCTGTCACTGAGTGACACTACAGCACGACTGAGAAGTCTTACTTGAACCCTGGGATGAAGGATTGATGCCTTGGATACTCAATTAGAATACAAGGTACGGCTGTGATCATGAACTTCGTGTGATTGTTGTCTACAGACAACTGACGAGCAGTTGTCCAATTCTGAGGCTGTAAATGTTCTACAAGTCAGATAAGAGGAGTTTTACACACTTAACGCTATGCCACGTTAGTGAGAACAGGTAGGAGCAAGAGAAGATCGTTGACGATGCAACACTTCGAGGTGTCAACAACAGAAATGTGGGGGGAGAATAGAAGTTCCGGAATATTGGATGAATGAAGAATTTTAATGTTTAAATAGAAATACTGGTGTACTCAGCAACAATCAAAGAAACACAAGATAAGTTTATGTTCGCTGCGAAATTAAAGTGTCTTTATTCATCGTTACTGGCTTGATATTGTTCCTTCTTTCTGCTTGCTTGTAATTGTTGTTATGTTTAGACTTTTCCGTCACTCGGCGGTCTCGTTTTGTTCACGGTGTGTTTCTAATCACGTGTTTCTACTTTTCCACTCCACTTTCAAATTGTCAAGTAGAGAATTTTGTGTTGATCAGTTAATCAATTCTCACACACCTGTATCTGGTGCCCGTTTCATTAAGCTCTTTTAGATTATCAGTTGCAAGTTATCAACTGATAGAATGTCAATTTCATCAGCGACTGAGATAATACTGATAAAATGGTCGATATCATTTGACACCTTTGTTCTGATCACATGGAATCGTTGCTACGTCAGAAGGCATGAAAGACATTATCAAGTCGTCTTTTTCAGATACCTTGCAGGGACATCGATGATTTCAAAAACGTATGATGATAATTGATAAGGGACGGTCAACACCGATTGCAGCATGCACTGGACTTGATGATTTTGGTAACCAGTTTGGTACATGATGGCACTGTGTGCCTGGATAATGCCAATCACCAAGCTGAAACATTTAATTACTGTGAATTACTGTGACTATTACTGTGTGTTAATTACTGTGACTATAGTCCAGCAGAATCGATTGCTGAACATCCCAACTCTCCAATTCATGCGGAGAACATGTGGGAAGAAAAGGCACACCTAGCATTAATGATTAATTTCAAATAGGCTGGGACTTTCCACTCCCATCGATTTTCCAATTATCTGATCTAAAACTGGACTGCTGAACTTTATTCAAGAGCAATGTAGCGTCATGACATGTCTGATTTGATACCGGCTTTGACATCTTTGACTTTCATTGAACGAAGATTCAAGGACATTTGTGTCGAAGTCTTGAATACGATATCCTAACTTTTGTTGTTGATGACGTACAACTTCAATCCGTGTTGTTAGCAATCATTATTTTCTGTTTTCTTTCGACAACTTCTCTGTCCGATAGCGCATTGGGATGTGCACTGATCAATTCTGTTGTATTATGCTGCAATTAACAATTATGAAGTGAATTTTCTACAACTTTTTCTATGTTTGTATTCAGATACCAAAACTGTCATATATGAAGCCTATAGCCTATCTACATGTACGTGTAAGTCACAAGTTCGGAGTCGGAGTCCTAGCAAACCCCAGTATAGAGTGTTATCAAAATGATGGGACTCCATGTGATTGATTTGAACACCATCGAATGACAACAGCGAAGGCTGATATCATGATATCAAAGACAATAGTTTTCGCCTACTTAAATTTCACATCGAATGTCATTATTTGAAAACATCTTGCACTAGTGTACAGTACGGCCGAGTACACATCTCCGGTATGGTGTCACATTGCTCATACGAGGATCATCAACTCGACGCTCAACGAGACAATGAGGATCATCACAGGCCGCCTTCGCCCGACCGATGCGATCTTCCTTCCGGTATTCGCAGGTATTGCTCCACCCGCAATTCGGCGATAGTCGCATGTCATGAGTTTCACAACAAGAGCCAATGCCAACCAATATCACCTCCTCCATCATCGTATCACCGCTGCACCAAATCAGCGGCTTAAATCACGACGGCCTTTCTCATGTCACGCGTTCCGCCTCCTCCGCGACAGTTTTGATGTTTTGAATATGTGGAATATATAAGTCAACGACGGTCCCTTTATTCTTAAGTGTGACTGCCCAGCTGCAAACCAATCGCTACCATCTGGAGCCGACATCACTCGAAAGTAATGAGTCCGACTGACCCTTCAGCGACGGGGCTTTCGACAGTCCGCCTCCTGTGGTTGTGATCATCCAACTGAAACAGTGGAACATATCATCTCGCAATGCGGAGTCCACAGATCTCTTGGTAACCTGCGTCTCTTTCGCGATCCTGATTTTGACTTTAGAAATTAGCTCCAAGAGCTAGAAACTGAACTTTGATTTTGTCTGCTTCGCATTCGAATATATATCTGAAAATATCTAAAACACTGTAAAAAATGCAACTTTAATACACATAATTATAGAAAAAAGTTGCATTTACATTTATATCATTTTATATTTATATTCTATGTTTTGTATTGAATGCAAATCATACGCATCTATAATGTCTTAAACCCTTGTCATGAGTAGATCAGCTATCCTTTTCAGCATTAAGAAAGGTACGTGTGCATATACATTCAGCTCCTTCCAATAACACATTTATCAAACTGACTTCTGTAATTCATAAAAATACAAAAACACGATCATTTTAAAATAATTTAACGATCAGAAATCTAAAGTCACCTTGAGTAAAGCCATTATGAGCATCGATGACTAGACGCCGGGGAATAGTTCTGAAATTCCAGCACAGCTGTAGTAAACACACTTCCCACTAGAAAAACTCCGGTAACTGCCATAGTCATTCCAGCGCCGATTCCCAAAGAGCGCGTTATAAAGGCTTTGTCTTTGAGGTCTAACATAAGTTTCATAAAGCAGAGTCCTGGAAACACAAATATAAAGATAGCGGTAAAAGAACCGATTACAGAGATGACCTCAGTTATTCCAGGAGCAACTATTGCAATTGCAAGGGACACGCAGAACACAGGGAAGACTTGAAGAAGTCTACCAAGAAAGGATTGAGTTGCAATGCGGTGCTGTAAAGCATCGATTTGTTGCCAAACGTCTGAAATAACCAAGCGCAAGCAGTACATGAGAACAGGATATGTTGCAACGATCTTGAGTGAAAGCAAAACCATCGCTACCATCACCAATGCATCCTCACGATCATAAGCCATCATCATATCTCCAGGAACACCTTGTCCGAAGGTTAGATATCCAAATATTCCACCACATGTGTATACAGACGCAGAAACAAGGACATACCCAATCACCATTTTCATGTAATACGACAAGGTACGCTTCTTTAAAGTTGCCATCATTGGAGGCACTTCGATGTGACACTCGTATGCAAAGGAAAAGATCGGCACAATTTTTAACAACTTGATATTTGTGTTTGAAGGTTCTGAAGAAAAAGGAATCTTTGTTTGAACTCCGGTGATGTAGCGGGTGAGAGCTACCCCAAATGCAATGTAAAGCGCGGCCATAACACCCAATAGCGACGTCCATTTAAACATGTCAATACTTTTCAGTAAACATAATGGAAAAATCAATATTGTAGCAACCAGAGCAGTTAGAAACCGATAATCTAGATACCAAATACCACAGGAGCTATCAGGGGAGACCACCCATATGAATCTGTCCACCTGATCTCCCAAAACAACTAACATGACCACTGCAGCACCGAAATTGTTGATTAGAATCAATACTTTAGCACTCATGCCTCCCCAGGCTCCGAGATAGTGACCAATGACAGATTGATAGCTGGCCTGAAGTGAAAGATATACATAATTAGCGCACCGCGTGTTAGCTTGCAGGCAGTGGTAAATCCTCATTTATTAAATCCCCAATGTGTATACACTTTCGATTTTATTAAATGAACTCGTGGGAGATACAGGTGGTATTGTTTCAAAATGTGAGACATGCAAATTTTTGCAGTTTTGAAGAAGTTGCCACGGAATTGAATGATCATGATTGTACCCTGAAATCGCTGGATACGAAAATTACATACATACAAGCTTGAAATTTCAGCCAAGAAAGCACGAATAATATCGCGACTCTTTCATGAAGACCTCCATTATAATACAATTCATGAAATTCCCTTGCAGATCAGCTTAATTTCCACTTAGTTAGCATGCTTATTATCAAATATTCATTCATTTTGATATCCAACTTGTTTCATACTACTTATATAGGAGAGTCATCTCGGCAGTATATAAATTGGCAAATTTTGACCTTTTTCAGAAGTGCTCAGGTAATTTTTTGGACCACGGGAACGTAATCTCCGCAAAAAACTGAATTACTGATATAAAAATTTTCACTGTATACAGATACTTTTTTGAGTCGACACTCTACCTATATATCCTTACTCTATGCTTGTAGGTTTACACCAGAAGTGTATAAATCTTATCCGACGGTAGGATCGTAGTCTTTCACATTCGGATTGTAAATTTTTAAATCGGATTATCTTTTTTCTATGAAAGTCCGAATTAATCCGACATATTGGTTGGCAATCAAGGCTGGTCACTTAACAAAAAATTGGTCTGGACAACCTCTCAAATCCCAGCTACACTGTTCCTTAAAAAATGGTGTCGTGATTGTTCATGCATCGGACTTAACACGACTAGCGCGCTCACGATTTATCAAACTACCTGATAATGTACCTATTGTTTGTCACGTATATAACTTTAATTCAAGCAACAGTTGACTAATTGTCAGCAGCAGGTAGGATGATGGTTGGATTGCAGTGTAGTGTGCCACGGAGCGCAAGAACAGTCAGCAAGGCTCTAGCTTCCGGCCGAGGCCGGATGGCCGTGCCCAAAACCGGCCGGCCGGCTGGAACGGCAGCCGGCGTCTCTGTGCCGACTTCTCAAGGGTTAGATCGTCAACTCGTTCTCTAGTGAGCCAGTTAGACATTATTCAACGAGATGATGTTCAGGAAGCATCAATTCCTTATCAAGAATATTTCCAAAAGAAATTGAAATAGTTAACGAAAGCCTTTCCGCTGGCCAAGCTTCCCAGCCACTCCCTATTCTGTACCGCAATGGCAAGCTTTATGGATGTTTCGGGAAATTCTGGACCTGTCATCAAGCTAGTTACATTAAATCAGAAGTAAGTAGTGGACAGATTCATTTGAAACTTTTTTGTGCTATAGAAATTTGCGCAATGCCTGAACAGGTGATGTCTTTCGCATATTATGCTAAGGAATTTGGTTTAAATACCACCATAACGGAGGAGTGAGGCAATGTGACGGGTCATCCGACTTCTGCCTTTCTTTCCAACGACTGTTTCCTTTCGATTGTCAAACCTGCATTCTCAGAATCAGTCAATCAGGTTTCTATATCTGAAACTTGTCCAACAATCGTGCTAGATTTTCGGATATTGCATTTCATCGAAGACGAGTGAAGCCACAACGAGCTATCGCGTATTTAAAACTGACTGATGAGAGGCAGAAATTAGCCTATAGTTCCTTATTGAGAAAGCAGGAATTGTACTTACATGACCATAACGGATAACGCACACTCCCAGCATTGCCAACGAGGCAGCAATAACCAGGATAATAAGAAGCTCCATGATAACACCTTGTAGGACGCCACCCGCCGAGGCAAAAGCGTGAGGAAAATTCAAGAGACCCATACCAATGGTGCAATTTGCCATAATAAATACTGCAGTTATCCAAGACGTTTCCCCATGTGTGTCTGAGCCGACCTCAACACTTCCCAATAAGTCAAAATCCTCGTCGGAATCGAAGCTTTCAATTGAATGCTCAAAACGATTACTGCTGATTGAATATCGTCTGTCACTCTTTAAGAATATATAAGCTGCTTGAGACTCCCTGAATGCTTCTTCAATTGAATGTTCTAGGAACGATGCCTGACGTCTACGTGCTTCGTGGAAGTTCTCGGAAGATGCATTGAGAAGAGGTGTCTGGATATTCGGAGCCGAAGTCATAACGGTGCAGGACGTCAGCTCAAACTATATGGAACTGATTTTAAGAGAGACTGCGTTGTAGTGATTTGCGCGTCTGGTTGTTGTGTTATTGGTCAAGGTCATTCACGCTGCACTTGACATCGTCGAATGAAAGATCAGTGGTAGTGATAAAAGTCATGTTGATTTCATTACAGGAAATCCAATAAACTTGATCATGTTTACAGTAATTTCATAATTGACAACTAATTGAGCAGCCTTCTTAAAAGTCGCAAGAAGCCTATGCTGCAGCATTAACGGAATATATTCAACACAATCATCATTTTTCATTGCGACTTTTATTTGAGAATAAAATTTGTGGCAATTAAATTTGTGGATGTCTTGACTTAAGGTGCTCATCCTGTGAATGGTGGAAAGAGTCAAGAGTTTTGATGTCAAAAATTTTTTTTCAGTTTGCAATTAATTTTAGGTTAATATGCATTGACTATCATCAGGCAGACTGATCACAAATTCAAAATTTACATTGGCAGGTACAATAACTTTCAGGTAGTATAGAAATTTAGAAATCCCGTTTAGAAACATCTATTATGTAACAAACTTGTAAAAATTTTATTTTCATATTATTACTTAATTTTCTTATTATGTCTGCCATACCATATCATTACTATGTCTTTTATATCCAGTCAGGTAAATTTTTCCATCAATTTTTGCTGACAACATGTATCCCAATGCTCTACATGTCACGTTCTTGTGTATTTCCAGTACCTTTTTATGCCTGTCATACATCAGATATTTCTATATCAGATATCACGTAGATATCTATATTTCTGTACAATACTTTCTGAGTGCTATTGTACCTGAGAATGTAGACTTTCAATTTGGGGTCAGTTTCTCTGATGATGATCAATGCATACTGACACAAATATAATTACAAACAAAAAGTTTAAAGTTTAAGATCAAATCTTTTGATTCTCTTCATCAGTCTCAAAAATTGACAGTCATCATTGTTTATTGCGATTTTTATGAGAGAATTAAAATCATAATTGTTCCATCACAGACTTTGTACCACGGTGGGGTGAGACACTGGTTGCATCATGCAATTCTTATGTCAGTACAAAGCTCTGACGTCAAATATGCCTACAGAAATTCATAAGTAACTTCAAACCCAACAATTGAGAAATTTTTGCATGAATGTTTAAATTTCCTGATAATCAACTTAATTTCCTTTTAATCAAGCTTCTTATCAGTGAGATTTCATTCTATTTGATGTCTTATAAGTTTCATACTACATGTACTTACATAGTAACATAATAGGAGTTGTGTATAAGATCCCATGCAATGATTGTAATCGTTCATACATTGGGCAAACAGGGAATAGTTTTCAAACCCACCTTATTAGCCAGCATCGAGCAGCAGTGCGCCTTATTCAGCCAAACAAATCTGCTTTGGCTGAACATGCTATCGAAGAAGGCCATTCTGTCGACTGGAGCCCGGCAGAGATAGTATGCCATGAAAAGAACTATCATGAATGTCTATTTTGGAGGCATGGCATGCAAAAAGAAATTTGTGTCTCAACCGATGTGACCTCCCTATTTCGCCTTTATATGATGAAGTGTAATTGTCATCCCTTCTCTTTTTCTTTTACGTGTATTGCCTACAGTATAATTATTAATTATTGTTACTGCACCAATTAGATTTTTTCCTATTTACTGAATACTCTGCCGCGGAGACGTGAAATACCAGGTTGGTGTCTGGCGCGAGTTATCTCACTGTCAGTATTAGTTCGCGATTTCTATGTAGTGTGAAATAGGCCTGTGATCTTCATCATCCGCTTTGCTGTGTTGTGCGTCATTTTTCATTACTAGAATTTTGTTCACTGTGGTCGCGATTGTCGGTATGTCACTTTATGCATGAAGGCTCTGACGATGGACAGCGGTGCTGTCTGAAATATCGGTCAAATTTATTTATGAATTTTTACAATAAAGTCATCGTCGAAAAACTCCTCTTCTCATAATTTCTGAAAGACGACGAACACTACGATGTAGGATAATCTCAAGTACCAAATCGCAAGCATTTACAAACACAGGAATAGTTTGAAAAAAAATTAATCAAATCGTTTTAAAAATTTATCAAATATTTTTTAGACATCAGGAGCATAATCACCGCGAAAATAATGCGAAAGTGTCACTAATGCTGACATCTTTTCAGTTGACACTCCACCTACTATCTTACTATATGGATTAAAATTTCATGACCAAATGCAGGCAAACATTGATATAAGTCCACCGAGCGCGATGGGGCATTGGACCCCAAATTGCTTTGGCGTTTATACGTAGACCGTCGCTTAATGTTGTCACGCCTTTATGTAATCAGCCGGTTTATGTGATCAAAATTTTGAAACCAAATCCATTTTCAATCTGCATATTCTGATCAAACCGCCTATTAATATGATCAAACCACGGCCTGCATGTTCCTGACGCTGTCAACTGAGGCAAAGTAGACAATCCGCCCGCCAGGCAGGATAGATCTCAGTGGGTATGCGAGATGTATTTTCATCATTCTTTATTTTCATTAAAATCACAAGTCATCTTTGATCGACCGATGGAGGGCGAGGGATGTGTCATTCAGCCCATGCACCAGCTGCAATGGCATGAAGCAATGAAGTGCCAACAAAGCAGCTAATTTGATACATTTCTTTAGAATTCTGCTTTTTGCATTTAATTTCTGTCTTTAAATTTAGGTAGGCCAGCATAAATAAAAATAAATAGAAACTGCACCGCATCATTGGTGGTGAGAAGCTTCTTCACTTGTCTTTATTTCAATGCAAGACACAGAAATCCTGGATTACCGTTCACCCCAGGCCCAAGGGCGAAAAAATATGCAATCAAATCCGTATGAGGCAAGATCAGATACAGCGCGGTGGAATTTTTTTCGACCCCATTTTGCATTATATCGATGTTTGAGTGCATTTGTCCTAGGAACTAATTTAGTCTATATTAGTTAGCAAGGGTGAGCGGATGTGTTTTACAAACTGGTTCTGAAGCAAAAGATTTGATAAAAGTGTGCCACGGAAAGCCACAAACTGGAATTTAAGTAGTAGAGAATTTCCAAAAACCAAGGTTTCGACATCCAAAACCTCGAGTTTTGTTAAAATTTTAGCCTAAATTAAAAATAGACTCATTTTCAAATTGTCAGAGGATATTGAGTCTTCCGGCTCCACCTCCAGCACCAAAACCCTGCTTGTGACATCAATAAACGATTTTGGTGAAGCATGCAGGCAAAATATGCCGGAAAGAAATGTTATTTGTTTTCTAAACTCGTTGTGCGTCGATACGGGAGGTTCATTTCAAGATAAGTAGTAGTAATAAAAAGTAATATAAATGAGTAAATAGTATAAAATACATTAATGATCGCAGTTCTGATGCAGACATAGCTTATGACTCTATGAGTACTATGAGTGATCGAATAAACAGCAACGAATTTAGGTTTAATCATAAATATGTTGAAACGAATAAAAATAAATACAATAAAATACCATCTATTATAGCAGACAACGTCCACTTATCACTCGATTTCGTTAGTGATTGTCATTTGAGAAAATTAAATAAGTTGAAAGTTTAATATGACATTCCGGTAACGCTTTCAACTAAACCAGGGAGAAAAATTATTTCAATTAATAAAATCAAACCCAAAGAAGAATGCAATTGTACAGTAATGTGTATAGCGCCATTGGTCCTAAATACAACTGCAAAAGCAGATATCTAGTTTATTGTTTTAATTGCTTTTGGTGCAATGACCTCTATGTTGGACAAAGTTGTCGACCTTTCAAGTTGCGCTATCAAGAACACGAACGTAGTATTCGCAACAGAGATTCCAAAAGTGCTTTGAGCGAGCATCATCTAAAATTTCATGCTGGTAGAGAGATGGAAATAACTGACTTTAGTTGTGAGATCCTTATTCAACAATTTAATGCGATTACAACTAGAATGGCTGAAGCACGCTTCATAGCGATGAAAATGCCAAAACTTAATAGACGTCATGAACAAGTTTAATGAGTTACCACAACTATGCCTAATCAGTATTTAAGGATCCTTCCACATTTGTACGCCACCCTTGAGACTGTCTTCGGACGAAACGCGTCGGGTGCTTATTTTTAACTTATTGGAATAAAAAGTCGTAAATACGAGGGGTGTTCCAAAAGTATCCGGACTGAGTCCATAACTTTGAGAGTAATGATCTGATCCCTCTGAAGTTTATGTATGTTGAACCCATTATCATCATTAATAAGCACAAAAAATTTCATCCCGATATCTAAATTGGTTACAAGGCTGCAAGTATTTTAGTAATGTCACTACTTGAAATTTAGTGACGACCAAATTGATTATTAAAAATCGTAAGATCATATCATTTATTGTTTCTTTTCTTTCTTATGAATTCTTCTCACGACTTTGATGTCTTCTATTGCTTTAGAATGTTGACTGATTTAGTCAGATGCAAAGTTTGTTATTGAATTGCACTCGTCTCATGGATTTCACTGAGCTGCGTTCGATGTTCATGATTCACGAATTGTCACATTAAAGTTAATGACTTAATGATTTTTCAATCAATCGTCGATACAGTCACGCGATGGAAGATACGAGTATTCAGAAACCGGAGAGCCAGCGCGCAATTATCGCCTTTTTGACATTCGAGGGGTCTACACCAACAGAAATTCATTCGAGGCTAGTCAATCAACTTGGCTCATCTGCTTTGTCACGAACTCAGGTTTTTGCATGGGCAAAACAATTTCGTGAAGGTCGCCAGAACATCAGCGATGAAAGTCGATCGGGTCGCCCAACGGATGCCACTAGTCAACATGCAATCGCGAATGTCGAGAAAGTGATAATGGAAGACCGGCGGTCTACAGTTTCTCAAATCCCCATCAAGCTCGGCTTATCTCGTGGAACTGTACACCACATCTTGAAAGACCATCTTCAATTGAGTAAACTGTGTGCTCGTTGGGTGCCAAAACTGCTGAATTCAGACCAAAGAACTCGAAGGGTGGAATGCTCACAAGAAAATGTGCTGGCGCTTCAGACCAAGGGAGCTGATGGATACTGGGCACGCTTCATGACAACTGATGAAACTTGGCTGCCATAATTCTCTCCCGAAACCAAAGAAGCATCGAAGCAGTGGTTGACGAAGGGTTCCACGCCCCCCGTGAAAGCAAAGTCTTCTCCAATGGCAAAGAAGATCATGTTGACTGCTTTCTGGGATGAACAAGGCATCATCCACTTGGACTTTCTTCCTGACTCCACTACAATCAATGCGGATTACTACTGTGGAGTATTGCAAGAAGTCCATCACCATCTTCGACATCGCCGTCCAGGGAAGAAATCGAAAGTGATCCTGCTCCATCAAGGCAACGCCAGACCCCACACCGCTCGGAAAACGATGGAGAGGATAGATGATCTGTGTTGGGACATCGCACCGCATCCGCCATACAGCCGAGACCTGGCACCATCGGATTATGCCTTATTTCCTCACATGAAAAGCATTCTTCGTGGAATGCATTTCGACACAAGGGAGGAGCTGGAACAGAAGACGAGATCAGTGTTGGCGTCCATCTCACCTGAATGGTTCAAGTCTGCCATTCGCAAACTTGAAGATCGTTGGAAGAAGTGCATCATGTTGCAAGGTGACTACATTGAGAAGGTTGCTCTGCCACAAGAAGACTGTTAGTTTGTAACGTGTATCCATTTTTCTTTTTTGATAAAAAATGTTTAAATATCCATTTTTCTTTTTTGACAAAATATTGTTTTTGGTCGCCACTAAATTTTAAGTAGAGACATTACTAAAATATTTGCAGCTTTGTAACTAATAAAGATATCGGGATGAAATTTTTTGTGCTTATTGATAATGATAATGGGTTGAACATATCAAAACTTCAGAGGCATAAGATAATTACTCTTAAAGTTATGGGCTCAATCCTGATACTTTTGGAACGCCCCATAGAAGGGAGTGACTTCTTTATTTTCAATTATTTGGAAATTACTTATCTTGTCTTCCAAAGCCTTGTGCATATTGATCCTATTGAAATGTGTATCGAAAAAGACTTCTCTTTCTAACAGAGACGTTCAGACAGAAATCTCCTCATCAACCATCACCGCATGACTGCAATTAACCCTCTGCAAAGGGTGAGAAAGTCCACTGTCTATGGAACTCTTTCTGCGACCCTGCTTTACGACCAGCATTCCCGAATTTCTGACGAAATGTGATATTTTCAAATGTCATGGAATTTAAAAAAGTAATAAATGATATATCATCAATGAGCTGTTGAATGTAATCGAGAAGTAAAGATTACATTTAATGTCTTCTCATAATTCATGCAAAGTGTGTGGTGATTATGAACAATGAAAGGTTAAAGCAGAATACTCGTACAACTCAAAAAGCCCCTAATCATGACACAAACGCACTCATGGAATTGTAAGCGTAATAGCTTGGGCTGTGCAATTGAAGAGCTGACCATGATACAGAAACACGTAATACCCACTGATTTATCATTCCCTTGAATGTTGCAAGTGACAGTGAGTGCTATAAAGTACGTTGTGATCATTGAATGCTGCAACAATCAGTTCAATATCATGAATAACTTCAATGTTATCAGCGCCATTAATTGACGCAACAATCAAAATTTAGAAATGCCATCAATATTTAGAGAGTGAAATTGTGACTAATAATTATTAGGTATTTTTTTTCAAGTAATACGCTTTGATTATGGTACATGTATTCAGAAAGCAAATGATGCTCATATAACTTTTATTAGTGAGTGAATTTGATGTTTGATTCATCGCTTTGCTTGCACTTTCGATTATTGAAGCACTCGTGCGTATGCTTGAGGGGACTTTCCATCGACGCATAACGTGACTGCTAAAGCGTTTTGAATATAATTTGATGCAAGATGATAAAGGAATTTGTCATTTATTAGGCCTAAATTTCATGCATTTATATATATTCAAAAATGCACTAATTTCATTACATTTACAAAATTGTCAGAGGCTTTAGATGCGACAGGCTTACCCTAGAAATTCAACTTCGAAATTTGCTGATAGGACTGTCGAAAAGTAGAGTATATAGAGACGTGTATATTTTCAGACGAATAGAAGTCATAATGCACATGCTGCATTTTCATACAATGCATATGGTCCATGTGCGGACAGAAATTAGCTATTTAATTGAGCAGTTGCACGTTGTGAAGGTATGGACAAAGCATGGTGCAAAGACCATATCTGAACTCTTAACAGTTATACAGAAGATAACATACCACAAAGAAATGAATGTAAACGCCTCGAAATCACAGAAGTTGGCAATGTAGCGTTACGATGAGTGGTAGAGAATGATAATGAATTGTCACAGAGTGTCTGATTTGCCTTACAGAGATCTAATGATGACCTAATGACGGTAACAACTAATATTTTACTATTTAAAAAGGCCTATGAAAAGAAACGATGGCCAAAAGGAAAATTCTTCTCTTTATCATCTTGTTGACAGCATCACCCACCTGGACCATGTCAAATCTAGCCAATCTGCACTTATTAAGAACAAGGGAGATGAGTAAAAAGGAGTTTTTTATGAGTCCTCAAAAGGACTGAAATATGCGCTCCCTAGGAGTTAAAGAGACGATCAGCAGATAAAAATGGACTCAGATTCCGGCCCCTCACCTGAGCGCTCAAGCCCATCCAAGTGGGGTCCTACACTTGGTGCAGCATCGTTCGCATTTATGAAAATCGGAGAAGGAGCTTAAATTGAGGAATTTCATAAATCAGATGATTGTCTGTCAGAAAATGGTCCATGTTTGTGAGTCTTGAAGTATGTCTTTGGTGAGTTTCTTCAGTTTTCAGTCTCAATGCCTTCATACCATTGTTTCTAGACTTCTCGCTGTGCTAGGAACTATTTGCCTTGTT
This sequence comes from Prostheceraeus crozeri, assembly GCA_907163375.1. NCBI lineage: Eukaryota > Metazoa > Platyhelminthes > Polycladida > Euryleptidae > Prostheceraeus > Prostheceraeus crozeri. The sequence continues at coordinate 67,974 of CAJQUW010010883.1, read as the reverse complement.
GGCAATATCTGCAAGATGCTCTCCCATGTCGCTTAATCTGCCATGCGAACACATAAATTCCTTGCTAGTAAGGCAATTGTTGTTAGGAAATGTTAACACAATGACTGGAAAATTAAAGTTATCAACTTTATGGGTACAGGAAGTTTCTATTGCTCCTGTACTTATCATTGATTTTTAGTCATACATCAAAATGATCCACTTGCTTGTTAGAGCCGCTTTTGTTGGCTTCAAGACTTTTACGGTAAATGTCTTCAAAATGCCAATATTATGAAAATCATCTATAAGTGCATGTTGTCGTGGTGCACAATATGTTAGTAAGTACGAACATTTTATTCTGCATGTATTTCTGGCATGAATTGAATTGAGTGGGTTCAAACTCGATGCGTTCAAGTTAACGGGCTGGAACAAAATCATGCAGTGAGCTCCGATCAGAGAATTCAGTTTTCAGTCCTGCATTCAATAGACAGACTAAAATCCGATGAATATGAAGTCCATCAAAAGCTTTCGATAACTCAACGCACTGGAACGCTTTGACTATCCTTGCAGTCAAGATTCTGTGTAGTGCAGTAGCATCGCAAGTTTGAATCAAGGTGGTATTAGCGGAATTGCGCTTTCCAAATTGAATTTACTGATAAATTCATCTATTGAGTCTGTAAACAAACTCAGGATCCGATCGTCACATCCTAACAATAAGAAAGTAAAATGGTCTACATAATTTTATCACTTGACTCTCTGATGACGTTCCATGAGCCTTAAACTATTTTTCTTTGTTTGTCAGTCCATGTACTCCTTAATTCCACGATTTTGTTCTTAACCTTGACTTATATACAAATTCCTATTTCTAAGTGCCTCCCATCGTTTCTGAATAAATTGCGAGTTTCAAAATTGGTGTGATCCACGGCTTGCCATTACTAGAAAGTGCTGCAAAGTGATGAAGAATGGTGAACATAATAATGTACATGAGTAAAAAATCGAGAATATTCAGATGACATCTCCCAATAGTGATGAAAATGGAAAATTTCCCAGGTTTTTCCAGGAAATTTCCCAATGTTTCAGGATTTTCAAGAAGATCTTCCAAATTTTTCAAGATTGCCCCCTTCAGGAGAATTTTGAAAATTGTTTTGAAGTGATTGATTATGAAAATTGTGGCTTGCCCTACTCCATTAATTTCAAATAATGTTGTGAATAAGGTTTTACATTTAAAAACAAAATTGCTCATTTATAAGCGAAATTTGCAATTTATCTGTATGATTGCCTCTCTATCTGGTCCGTCTAGGGCAATGTTATCAGAAGCAACGCGAAAGAGGAAGCTTTTTGCCAATAAACTCATCAAAAGAAGGAAATATGCAAGGCGCTATTTCATTTCAGTTTCAGAACACGATGCAGTAGGCAATGAATTCAGGCTGTTCATGCAGTCAAGATCATGATCAAAATTGCTATTACATTCGTGCAAGTAGGATTACATAATGGCACGCAGTGGTTTTTCTTAGCCTATTAGGCCAATTCCAGAGATGTAACCGGTCCGGAATATTCCAGACCCGACCGGCACCGGTATACCGGCGTCCGGCAGTGGACCGGCGACCGGATCTTTCGATGAATATATAGAGTTAAACATTGTTGCCTATAACTTGATACCGCATAAGATTACAAGCGAATAGGCCTATCGTGAGGTCAGTTATGGAGGCTGTAGGCCGAAACATGATGTGCGAGCCTACTAGGCTATCGGTTCATAGAGTAGACTAAGCATAGCTGTAGGTAAGCATTAATATAATGTACAGGCCTACGATGCACTATATTTAGGCCTTTATATATAGGCCCATCTTGTACCAGATAGGTCCTTTATAGTAGGCTAGACCTGCCTGTTATATGCTTAGCAGGCCCTAGGTACATGTTAGAATGTTACAATTCCTAGCCTAGGCTAGGAACACTTAATTTGATTTTGTCTAGAGCTAGGTTTATGCAGCAGTTTCGACAAATGCGAAGGAACACAGTCGGCGAGCACAGCATGGCAGCATAAGTGACTAAATGAAAATCAGTTCATAAGGAGTAGGACAAAAATTTCAAGATCGCCAATCACAGGCTGTCTATTGTTTTAGCGTTTGTCGTTGACCTTGCCGGTAGCCTTCCTAGCACCGAGAAACAGCCACTGTTACCTGAGAAGATCGCGCGTCTTGCTGGTGAAAGCACGTGATCAAGTCATCAAGCATCGAACGGGAAAGTGCGTACCGGATAGATATCAGAATTGCCTGCACAGAAGTTTTCACGCCTAGAGGAGAGCGCATACCGTATGTAAATGTGCCTTGAAAACAGCTGCTAAAATTAACAATTTACTGATTGACATGATGGATTCAACATGAAGGACACTTCCTCACATCATACCGGATGAAATTATGCCGATGTGACCGTCTCTGTCGGTATTGGCCGGTCTGATTTTTCAGACCGGACCGGCGACCTGCGCCGGTCTACCGGCGACCGGTTACATCTCTGGCCAATTCATCGTGAAAATGTAATCGAAGCAATGGTCAAAATCAATGTTTTGAAGAGCTTGTAGTCGTGCAACTGCCGTATGGAGTGTGAGCTGAACATCACAACATTTTCGAGTAACAACATTAACTGCATGTTCAATGTGATAACAGCTTCTTTTTCCTTGAATGAACTGTTGTTGTTATCTAGTAGGCCTACAACATGTGAGATGTGTTTTTTTCTGTTTTTGAGAAATTACCAAGGAACTGTCTGTTATGATAGCAATATAGAGAAAAGTATTTTACAAATCCTTTGAGAAAACTAATGATTTTGGACAAATGATTTTTAAGCCACTTCTATGAAAATAGGTCTTTAAGATTTTGTTAAAACATTAATAATAAGAAATGCACATTCTTACGCTTGTCACTTCAAAAAATGTCTGATACTGAAAGAAAAGCATATCATAATCAAAGACAATATCAGAATTTATGTACTCGTAAATGTGTTCACCATATTATTCATATAGAAATAGAACCTTAATTAGTGGATCAGATATAGGAAAATTGAATTAATCTACATTTGCAAGTAAATATAGTTGAATTCTAGCCGTAGTTGCATCAATCATAACTCTGTTCTAAAAATGATTTTTGACAGTAAAATGCTATCTGCTTGTGAATAATTTAGAAAAGTGTATATAGAGGCTGCTGTATAAACAGCCAATTACTGAGTTTGCTCGATTGACAAACTCGAAAATGGAGCGAAGCCGAAGAATAAGTTTTTAGTTTTTGCACAAGATCATGATTCTGCTCACGAAAATTTCCCTTCAAAGTTAACTGCTCCTAGATTGTTATCAGAAGTTTCATTATATTTGATATCTAATAAAATTCATACTAATGGTTAAAATCGGAACCACTTAAGATATAGGCCCTAGTATTTCGCTTCGCACTTTGTCAATGCCGAAATGAAGCGCATGAAACACGTACAGACACAGGTTAGTCACAGTGATAAATAATTGATGAATTATGTGTAGTTTAGACAAGAGAAACACACAAAACACAGATAAAAAGGAAAAACGGAAAGCAAAAAAAATGAAAAGAAATTTAGGGAGGACTTAGGCAAACATTTCACCATCCAAAATAACGCTTAAAGTACATGTATACAGCAAAGCTGACTGCGCCTATGCGTTGCTCCATTTGCCCCAAATGTTTCAGGAAAAGTGTCATGCGTGGCATCATCATTGTGACATTTATGGGAAGCGCTGCATATGGGAAGCATGCAGAAATGCGAAACAATGTGTAATGGAACATTTGGACATCAATAACAAAATATATAACAAAACACTTCTGTTGTAATCATCCCAATACTGGCATCATTTTTTTCATTAAGCATCTTTCATGATAATAGCAACCGCTTCCAGGCGTGCTGTTATTGTTATACAAACAAACCAGGAAGGTAGCGTCATAATACGCGCTGAAAGCTTTGCTTGCTCTTGACACGATCATGGAGGTTGTGCTTCGCTGGTCTAGGTGATCTTCATGCCGCGTTAGCAATTCGAAGACTGGGTTCGATTCCCAGCCGGCAAGCCATTTTTCATGGTGATGCCAAGAGCAAGGCGTATTGAAATATCATTTCGACCTCGTGAAATCCGGAAGCGTTGAATCATTAGATCTTTCATGATGGCTTGTTTCTTGAAGCGCACTACATAGTCCGGCAGCCAGAACGAGTTTCTGCAGGGAACGAGGCCGAAAATGAGACTTTCACAGAATGATGTGCACCCTATGGCTGCTACGAATCGGTGCGTCTGCCGAGGTCTAGTGAGTTCCTCTTCTTGTCAGACAAGATCAAAGAAAAACACATGTAAATCCAATGGGACGCAGATTGCAGCTTTTCGCTTAAATGAAATTTTGTATGTTTTCTCTGATCAAACGAAAAGTACGAAGCCCAGAGTCATGATTTTGGCATGGAATGTCTTCAGGTCATTTCCTTTCATGTTCATGCAACCCTGTCTATAGAGATAAATACATTCAGATTTGGTAAAAGCCTCTTAATGTCGGCAAACACAAACATTTTGAGCAACTTTATCCACATTCAACCACATTCTCACATACATTGTTGAAGCAATATAAAAGCACATGCACATCATGGGAAATGACCTGAAGACATTCCATGCCAAAGATTATGACTCTAGACTTAATACTTTCCAGTTAATAAGTGGAAACATGGAAAATTTCATTTTAACCAATTCTGCAATCTGCGTCCCATTGGATTTGCATGTGTTTTTCTTTGATCCTGTCAGAGAAGAAGAGGAACTCACCAGAACTCGGCAGACGTGCGGATTCGTAGTGGGCATAGGGTGTGCATCATTCTGATAAAGTCTAACTTTCTGCCTCGTTCCCTGCAGAAACACGTTCTGGCTGCCGTACTAACACGTCTTTAATACCTCATCAGAGGAGGATACAACGAACGAAGAAATCAATTTTTTAGCTGTTTTTGTAGAGCTGTTGATGTCTGTGAGGCTTCATCTATTTGCTATTCAGCGATCTTTCCTATTTTTCTTTATAATTGTTTATTGTTTTGTTTATCTTAAAAAGCTCAAACTAATGATACTGAGGACAGACACACCTCCATTGGGATAATGCAAGCTGATTGGTTGTACAATACACTTGATAGCTTTAAGACATCTTCTTAGCTGTCTTAGAAATACAATAGATGTCTAAGTCACCGTCATGTGTAGTAAAGTCGTTGTCTTTACTAATCATCACTATGAATAAGAATTATTTTGACTCTGACTTAGCAAAGACAACAACTTAACGGCGTCTTTGCTAAGTCATGTCTGTGAATTAGAATTTCGTGAAATTGACTAAGCTAAGACGATGACTTCGCTAAGACACGACTATGAATACCAGCCCTAGTCTCTACTAAAGCAGGACAAGAGCACTCATTATTGGCATAGATTTTGCTCCTTCTCGTGCATTGGAGTAAATAACATTTCCAACACGGGCAATAATCTTCTTTATTTTTCACCGTGCGTATAATGTAGATATCGTGTCACTTTATTTTACCTGTAAAGCAGATTACTGCACGGGCGTGCAGCAATATTTTCATTATTACACTGGTTGAATTATAGATTTCTATATAGATAATATGCGATTGAATTATATAAAACCCGCTTATTATTTAACTCATCAAACACCATAGAATCAGATTAGTCATGACGGTCATGATAACGGTGAAATATGTTGATATATATATATATATATATATATATATATATATATATCGCCCTTCGGGCTCGTGCATAGATATGTTGACCTCGAAGAAAGCAATAAAGATGGATATTTTGCACTAGTTGCGTAAATAACTATTATTTACTTGATATTTTTCAGTTTTTTGTTTGCTCCTTTACTTCACCTCCTTATGACTTTTAATTGTTTCCTTTTTCTAATATGCGTTTTCTGCATTTCTCTTATTTAAATTGCACATGCAACTCATCATTTGTTTTCTTTCCTGTGGTTTGTGTCATCAACATCTAACCCACACTTTAAAATGATAGCATTATCATTACATATTGTTTGTTTTTCCAGTCTACTTAAATTAGTTTTCACTGTAAATCGTAAAAACCGTGCAATATGAACTGTAAATATCCGTAAAAACCGACGTTTGTTTTATCTGATATGAACGGATTTTAACTATTACGTCATCACTCATCACGTGACGTCATCATTGCAACCGATATTTGCGGATATTTTCTGTGAAGTTTAACGGTTATTATATAGCTGTTGTTACGGGTTATTATTTTCTTAATATTCCCAAAACATATGATTGAAAAATGTAAATGAAAAATGTGGATAAATTATATTGTGAAAATAAATAAATGGTGCAAACAGTCCTTACAAGGACAGATGGTACGTTCACAGTTATAAGACAGTCACAGCACCAACAGAGTCTCCAGATTCTTCCAGGACCACAAGCCGTGGTGATCACGTCCGCAGCAGTTCGATGATAGTTCGCACATAGAAGTTAGGCTGAAACACCATCAACGGCTTTGGAGAGACCAGACTAGCGGGCGTTGTTCATGCCGCGTTAAATACGTCTGTGAAGATTCGCTCACGGTCAGCTACCAATTGTTTGGTCATCCATTGTCTGATGACATGACATGTTTGTTGTCAGTCATGTACCGTAGATAGCTGACAAGCTGGACTTTTGCATGACATTGGAACTTAAAATGCATGCCGCGGAAAAGTTATTGCTCTAACAATGGAATGGAGATTGCTCTCACAAAACAATAAAATGCATAATAAAGTAAGAAGACAAACTGCCTAGCACACAACACTGTTTTTAACGGTATACAGTTTACAGTTTTCTTGATCAGTACAATTTAAGTTCATGCTTTTGATCATCGATATCACACTGTCATTTCATTGTTCATTGTTGTTTTCTACTTTGTGACTTACCTGTGTTTGTGCGTGCTATATGCTTTTTGGCATTAACAAAGCTGAAAAACGGAACGCATACGAAGAATAATTTATTTACTCACATCGCAACTACCGGATGCGAGTTATTCAAACTTCACAAATCTCTTCACTTTTTAGTTTATTTTATACTTGAAATTTTCCAAAATGGCACAGTGCTTGAAGCATTTACCGGTAGAGCAGTTAGCAGGTAGAGTGTAGAATCAACTCGGAAGAAGGTCAGTTTACAGAGAAAAGCTTTTACATCAGCTTTTTGCGGATGTTATGTTCCTAAGGTCTAAAAAAATTATTTGATCAGTATTCAAATAAAAATGTTAGTAAATTATTCCTGTGCTTGAACCACAGATTTAGACAGGTCATTTCTTCTTCTGTTTGACTACCCGGGACGAGCAAACCGAATAATTTTGTTAGAAACTTGCCAACTGTTTGCTAATTTGGTAGAATCCTACCAATTTCTAAGCAAAATAATAAAATTTCAAAGAGCTTTTTAATTTTGTTAAATATTAATGAAATATTAGTCAAATTTTCCTACGGCAAGAAAAGGGGAGTGAATGTCAATCCACTTTATCAACTTTCTTTTCTGCCGTTGAGTACATGCACTTTTGCGTCCTATGACGTGTGTCACAACTTAAATATCTTCTTTCTTTGGTCAACGATGCGCTTGCCACCACTTCAATCTGGTACATATAACATGTAATTTCTACCTGATTGAATATGCTGAGACATCTTTACTAAAATGCTCTCGAGTTTCGTAAACTCAAACCACCACTCAATAACAGCATAACGCTGACCGCAATTAATTAGAGAACCATCTCTATCCTGATAGTGTAGTACGTAGAAGTTCAGAAATTCATAAAAACGTGAAGAGAGGTTGAGCATATATCACGAAAACGAATTAAAACTATTAATTCGCAACATTAAACACGCCAAATTGTGCGAAGTTTCAGTGACTGTTATCAACCGGATCACACACCAAAGAGACACCGACGATGTCAAGTTCTACAAAGAAGTTTGTGAACGTTTTTTTCGTGCGCCTGCTATTTTTTTGTAACAATAATCGGAGAGCTCTTAACACTGTAGAGAAAATTTTTGCGCAATGATGCGAATTCTTCGAATCTGAAGGAACAGTGGGGATCGGAACATTTTGAAGGAATTCACATTAATCCGCAAGTGACGCACGACTATTTTCCTATCTCTGTAGGGCATTGAAAATTCATTTTTGCCTACTTAGTAAGTTCGTGCATATGCCATCATTTTGAATCAGTTTGCACTTCTAGAAAAGTGACGCGTCTAAACAATTTAATTCCGAGGCTAGAGCTATTTGGTGCTTAAGAATTAAAATCTGAAGTTCTGAAAAAATATGCAAACACATGAATATATTGCAAAACATTACTTTTGTAAAAATTGATCTTATATTTTATCAGACTTCAGGAACATGATATTCGTGAAAAGATGATTTTTCAATGTAAAAGTTTCCACTGTGTGCTGACACTCCACTCTACTTTAGCCTACTCGTCTCTGCTTCACGCATGTTGCGCCACAGAAAGAATTAAATTTTTGAACTTTGGGGAAATTTTCAACTCAAGATGGAAAATTTAATTACCGGTATAGGCCTTGATAAGGTCAGCTTTCAACCTAAAAGTAAGCACAAAAATAAAGCGATTTTGAATCCTTTTCTTATTGCATCAAAATATACCCTATCTTGTGACAGTATTCACGTCATCATACTTGCGCGTCCACATAATTATTGATAATAGTATCCAGTCAACGGCACTCGTGTCAGCTTATTCCACAGGCCCTACAGGCCTGCGGCTTGAATAGTGCGTGGCGCTTATCACACACAGCATAGCACAAAACAATTGAATGCATGCGCTAAAAGCCACTTACTGAATTTGCAAATCGATATAATACATGATGAAAAAATAAACTTCTGTGGATACTAAATTGATTTATTACAATAACCAATATTTCGCCTTGTGGCTTTGTCAAGGTTACAATAAGTAAAGCAGAGAGTGGTAAAAGGTGGGCCTATTTAAACAAACTATGAGTACAGCAGCTAAAGGATAAACATTAACTTGGATGAACTCGTTACATGACAGTATCTATATTTAGACCTTGACATCCGTTCATTAGGGAGCCTGCATGTTGCCGAATGTACAAGAAAGAAAGAAAGAAAGGATTTATTCACGGCATGATGCATGCATGCATGTGACTACGTACAAATACTATTGTGTAACTACATGTAACAGATATAAAAGTCAGATGAGATGAATAATTAGGCATGTAAAAGTCAACTATGCAGTCTCAGGAATCCTTTTATTGCTTGTATTGCTGCAGAAGAGTTATGCGAACAACTTCGAGTTTCCACAGGCAGCTTGTTCCAAAAACTGGGCCCAAAGTATCTCAATGTATGAAGACCGCTTCTCCTTGTTCGACATCTAGGTTGGATGAACACGCTTCGATGCGATTCCGATGGTGATGGTGGAAACATGCTCAGAAAGACGACTGGAGCATATCCTCGGTCAGTTTGGCAAATTTTGGCAATTTCCCTTTCATCCACAGTTTTACTTCTCAATAAGGTTGTTTCAACTGACTTCATGAACCTGTAGAGATTTTGGTGAAAGCGCTCATTCAAATTAAGGGCATTCAAGTAGGCCTGAAGTTCTGATAGAGGGGAACGATGGTCCATCGTCGTAATTCGGAAACATCTTTCATACATTGCTTCCAGTTTTCTTTTCGATGTGCGGCTAGCAAAAATCAACAACGGTGAAGCATAATCGAAATGCGGAAGAATGTAGGTTTCAATTAATCTCCAGCGCGTCTTTCTACCCACAAACTTTCGCAATCGATTTATACCACAAAGTTTCCATGCAATAGTGCGGATAGTCTTCCTTATGTGGAAGTCGTATAAAAAGCTTCTGTCAATCGTCACTCCTAGAAGTTTGATGCTGTCCTGGCTAGGAAGACTTTCTCCGTTGACATGGAATTGAAGCTGTTCGGAATGATTTCCTAGGCCCATGCATTGAGTCTTGGCTTGATTAATGCATAGTTTATTTTGCCTGAGCCAATCAATAGCCAAAGACAGAACAGTCGATAGCTTATCTTGAACATTAGACACAGTCTCTCCATCAATACAAATAGTTATGTCGTCTGCGTAAGCGACAATGTGAGCATCACATGAACTTATGAGCAGAAGTAGGTCATTGAGGAACACATTCCATATCAATGGACCCCATTGTGACCCTTGCGGAATACCTTTTTGCATAGTATACAATTGATCGTATGATTTACCGTGTAGTCGAACGCAGTTCTTTCTTTCATTCAGGTAATTCTTCATTAACTCAATTGATGATTCTCCCATACCGTAGACCGAAAGTTTCATTAGCAAAAGCTCATGGCAAACGTTGTCGAACGCACCGGAGAGGTCAATTGAGACGATTCCAACAACTGTCTTTGCGTCTAAAGCATGCTTTCACGATTCAGTCATAAATATCAATGCACTTTCTGTACTATGATTTCTTTTGTACGCAAATTGATAAGGTGAAAGCATATGCAAAATGTAATTTGAAAATTGCAGCGTCATGATGGCTTCAAAGACTTTAGCGCACTGTGAAATGACTGTTATTGGCCTATATCTGGCAACATCAGTTCTGCTACCGCTTTTGAAGATTGGAGTCCACGAACCATTTTTGATTGCTGACGGAAACTTTTTCATCGAGAGGAATGCGTTGAATAAGGCAGCCATTACCAAGCTGATGACAGACGCTGATTCCTTCAGTGCACGAGCAGGGATTCCATCAACACCAGTTTGCCTTTGAACATTTCAATCTATGATTAATTACAGACTCTACTTCAAGTGGTGTTGTTTTTGAAAAATCAAACTTGCCACCATCAGCACCGCGCTTCTGAGTTATCACTCTTAAGCTGATATGGTCTTCGGTCACAGCATTCTGGACAGGTTGACAAATCTCGCCTTCCACTCTATAAGTTGCTTCAAAATGCTTTCCAAATTGGCTGGCAACTGAAGTCTCATCAATGTGAAGGGTGTCATTGTTACGGTCAGCGAGTACGATTTTTGTTGTATCCTTTGCCTTTTTACTTCTAAAGTATTTTCCAAAGGTACGATAGAAGTCTTTGGGACTCTGAGTTTCTGATTTTTCATGGAAATATCTTGAAGCCGCTTTTCGATTCAGTTGAATCTCAACCTTCTGCCAGTAGCACTTTTGCTTCCAAGCATAGCTGTCCTTGTCTCTCTTTCGTTCTATGATTGGTGTTCGGTTGAGCCATTTGTGCTTTTCTCGCCTGGCATTTAATATCTCATTATTGAACTAAGGGTGGCTATTCTATTTGATAGTGACATTTCTCCATGGGGCATGACGATCTAGTATCTCGGTATAAATTGAATGGAATACTGAATACGTATCATCAATGTTATCAAAAATGGTGCATACCTATGCATACCTATGTATACCTATGTATGCGAAACCAGTACATAGCTTCTAACGTGAGTCTCTTTTGAGTAGTATTCAATCCGCGATGCAGTATCGTCCATGAAATAGGCTGCGAACAATTGGGATGAGTCTGTAGATGTTGAAAACAGCACTGTTATTCTGTGAGAGATGTTCTTTTATCCTTGACTTGATGCAACGAGCTGACTCGCCAATGTAAATAGCACCGCATGTATTGCACACAATTTTATATACAGTAGAATTCGCATATATCGGCTTCGGCTATATCGGCGGTTCGTCTATATCGGCGGTTTCTTTTTGTCCCGGCAGAAGTTCCTATCTTTTCCATATAATCGAGTTCGCTTATATCGGCTTCGGCTATATCGGCGATTCGCCTATATCGGCGCATTTTCGCTGTCCCTGACAGAAAAAAATTCGTTTATAACGGCGGATTTCCTGGAAATCCTCAAGCGATGTGTTTTGCCTAGAAGAGTCACTAGAATGACAGTATATGTGGACGCGGATGGCTGCAGATTCTGTTAGGACTATCCGATTCTAACTATTCTAGTGGCATGTGAAAATTTAGATCTTCTACAATTCATCTCGATCATGTTTGGGGGTTTGATCAAAATTGTAGAATCTAGCAGCCGAGGAAAGATAAGTAGGCTTGCCACTGTATCTCACTGATAATTCTCACATAATTAGTCTTTCATTCGACGTGATGATTGCATTGTTAACGCCTTCACCTACGATGCTATTGTCAGACCTGACTTAGTGACTGTTGCGTCATCAAAGGAGCACAAGCTACCGTCGAAAACATTGTTGAGTTCGATGCATGTCCTCTCTCTAGACAGAAAGCGGCTCGCCACCCCATCCATCTCTATGGTTTCGCCTGCACGTGACTCTTAGCAGCGTCTTGATTGACTTAGATTGGCTGGCTTCGCCTGCACGTGACTCTTAGCAGCGTCTTGATTTATGCATACTCTTCTTTGTTTTGTACTTCATATAGTAGGTAAGCATGTAGGCATGAAGAAGCTTCAATCTTCTTGCTTCAAAAAGCATACTCAGTTTTTGACAAACATAGTGATATCCGGTTTGGGATACTTACGTTGCAAGCATCAGTTCAGAAAGGCACAATTTTTAGATATCTATTGATTACACAGACACAATTACATGTACATGTCCTGTACATGTTGGACAATAAGTCAATATGTACATGTATTTAAGTATAGCAACGCAATAATTCATGAGTCAATACACGTATATACATTGTATGATGCATGGCATGATCTCAGAGCTCGTGTAGATTTCATAAAACTTCAAAATTCAGGGAGTTCGCATATATCGGCGGTTCGCGTATATCGGCGGTTTTCGTCTGTCCCTTGAGGCGCCGATATATGCGAATTCTACTGTATATGATATTTTTTGAGTGACACGAGTTACCTGTATCGTTCAATTTGCAACTTGTGCAGCTATCATGGCATTGGATTTCTTGTTTCGGAGGGTGGAAAGTTCTCTTCAATGATTTGCCTGAATCAAAATACAGAGAAATACAATGCGGTGCGTTTAACGGTATTGATCATTTTGCGTTTTGTGGCTTCGTCAACAAATGGCGAATATAAATTTTATCATTGCGGTCATTCCTACTTTCAGGTTTTACTTTTCCATGAAACTGGCGTTGAATTTTTCTCAAATATCTTGCAGGGCATCCATTATTTTTCAGTTTGTTTATAACAAGATTCCTTGAATAGCTCTCAGAATCTTTGTTTGTGGATCTGGCCTCAGCCCTCCGCAATTCACCCAAAATTACTGCTCTGTTTATTGAGATAGGAGAAAAGGAATCCCAGGGATATATTGTATCACTGTGTACATATCCTTTATATATAATCTGGTATGAAAACTGTTATCCTCCAAAAAGAACTTCGGTATCGAGAAAATGTAGGAAACCATTCTAATGAACGGATGTCAAGGTCTAAATATAGACACTGTCATGTAACGAGTTCATCCAAGTTAATGTTTCTCCTTTAGCTGCTGTACTCATAGTTTGTTTAAATAGGCCCACCTTTTACCACTCTCTGCTTTACTTATTGTAACCTTGACAAAGCCGCAAGGCGAAATATTGGTTATCGTAATAAATCAATTTAGTATCCGCAGAAGGTTATTTTTTCATCACGCTTCCATTCCGGATACGAGGATCACCTGATTTAGTTGGATATGATACATGCTTATTTACTTGCTATACAGGAGCTGTATAGAGCAACGATCATTGTAATCGAAGTAATTCTAAAATCAATATTTCAAAACTAACAAGAATCAAATTGTCAGCATTCAAAATGGTATTTTAGAAAAAGGTTTGCATGCACCATTTTGAACTGAGATTTTAGAATATTGATAGCCCTCTTCATTAAGCGCACAAACTATTTTTCATTTAAAGTGTAATTCCTGAAAGCTTTCATCGCTAAATAGTCCTTATAGATGATTCTCTTGCGATAGAAAAAACGAGGCTAGCACCGCGATTTATTGTGACGATTGAGCGCCAATAGCACATGTAAAAGTCACTACAAGAAAATCAAATTTGTTTTCTCCGAAACAGATTAAGATGATTATAATTTTCTTTATACCTCCAATATTGTGCATGATGCTGCACGCTCGTGTTATAATTGTATAGCTTACAAAGACATGTTTTCAATTAGAAACCTTTTCATCTGCTGGTTTACAATTTGAATATGCATGTTAAAATGAATATGCATTCTAATTAAGCTCAATCCATTACGAACTGCATGTGTCCACACAGACCACATGAACTATCATTGAGAATGAATTTCAGAACTGCTTCAGGTTTTATCTTTCGCTTACTCAGCCTACATAGAGCAAGTGCTTGTTCTCTATGAAGGCCTTCATTTCGTAGAAATTATTCTATTTTAGCAGACTTCACCTAAATTAAAGAACATGTTTTATAAACTTGTTTTACTCTGCTATAGCAAAATACATCAAGTGCAGACTACTATACAAATGGAACATCCATAACAGTTAGTGATGCAAATGGAAAATTTTGAAATTTTTTTTTCGGTGATTCACGTTTTTGCCTTTGTTTTTGGAGACTTGTTGCAGTCGTTTGAAAAGACTATAATATTCAAAGACCGAAAACTTCTCTATCATCCCTGCATGTTAACTTTTGGAACCAAGTGCACCCCTGAGGGAACGCATCTTGCTAATATCAACAGATTATCTGGCGAGGTAACGATTTTGTGGATAATTTTTTTAAAGGTTCATTTTCGTGTAAAAACTATCTCCGCATGTGAAAATGGTCATCATTTTTCCAAAAACATGTGTAAAATTAAAAAACGACATGTGGCGAAAAAGTTGCTAAAATTAGTTGGTAGATATTTGTTTACTAATGCGAGCTGATTTTTCGCCAACCGGCGAAATCGTGGATATCGTAGCAACTAATTAGTGGTAATTAATAATGTTCGTAAATTACCTTCACATGAAAATGTATTGTATACTCAGTCTGATCTGATAAAAAGGGATCTTTTTTAATTCACGAAAGCTTTAACTAAAAAAAGTATTTATCTTCCATAAATGTCGCAGTAAATACTATGATATTATTCAAATATTTGTCATTGTTGTAAATTATTGAATGTCAAGAGACGTTATGAAAATTGATAAGCGGATTCCCTATAGAGTGCAGACTATCTAGAACAGTGTTTCTCAAACTATTTAGTTTCATCGCCCACTTATATCAACTCAGAACTCTATCGCCCACCGTGGGATTCGTTTTATCAGCAAGCACCCATTTTAAAGCAAAAAAAAGAACACATGTTATCAAAGTGAACACGTCTTATTAGTGGATATTGATACACCGAAAAACAGCAAATTTGACTTATTGAAACTGGTACATGTAGCTCACAAAAAGGAAGTGAATACAACAAATGAGTTATTAATGTGATGGATGTGGTTGATGCACTGAAACAAGTTTTTCAACATCAGGTTTAATGTTGGTAAGATTCAACCTTAGATCACCTCTCTTCGTGATATCTAGTCTATTTCTCTTCTTTGCGAGAAGGTCAACAACTACCGAAAATTGTTTCTCCACAAGATATGAAGTTGGAAAACCGAGAACTAGGTGTTTTGCGGCAGACCATCGAGCTGGATACTCATCGGAAAGATTACACCACATGATGTGATGATCCTTCTCGTTTGGGAAGTTGGCTCTAATCTCGTCGTCGTTTCGTATTTCGATGAGACTCTCCTGAAGTTCAGTTGGAACATCATCGAGATCGCACGTAAAAGGTCGCAAAATCCATTTGGGAATATCCAATCCGATAATATCATGGAAACGTTCTTGCATATCATCTGCAAGTTTATTGAGATGCTGGGAGTATACCAAAAGTTCATTGGAATCAACCTGATTTCTCAGCAAATTGGGAAATTGCCGAAGTTCAGCTCTACCGAGATTTTCTCTGAATAAATTCAATTTTTCAATAGCAGAAGAAATCACGCTTTTACAGCGGATCATCGAAATCATCTCACCCTGCATCTGTCTGTTTATTTCATTGAAGAAGGAGAAAATGTCTGCCAAATATGCCACGTCGTTTTTTACGCTGACCAGTTTCTCTGCTCTCCTGCTATCCCTCTCATACTTTTCAAAGAATTCAATAACCTCGTTGTACAATGAGTAGAATCGACTTAAACAAGTTCCTTTTGATAACCATCGGACCTCAGTATGCATGAGCAACCTCTCGAAATTAGCATCATTGTCTTCACAAAGCTTGTGGAAAAGGCGATCTCTAAGTGCGCTATTTTTTATTTTATTGATGCATTCGATCACAAACTGGAGAGTGTGATGCAGATCTTCATTCAGAGTTTTAGCGACGAGGTGTTGACGATGAATAACACAATGAACACTAATTAAATTTGGAATTTCCCTCTTCATCAGCGCAACAAATCCTCGATGTTGACCAATCATGCATGGTGCCCCGTCAGTAGCACACTGAATAATATTGCGAAATGGAATGTTCTTACTAGCATAAAACTCTTTCACAGCTTCGAATAGAGTTACAGGACGTGTATCCGTGGGCAAAGAAATCGTGAACAGCATTTCTTCTTTGCATTGTTTTTGATGAACATAGCGAACATATCCCATTAGAAGAGCTTCGCTATCTCTGACAGTCGATTCATCCACCTGAAGAGAATGCTCTGTACTCCGCAACGTTTCGCAGAGTTGTTCCTCCACGTTCTCACCTATTTCATCGATACGCCTGCTCACAGTCTCATTACTCAAAGGGATACTACTTAGAACAGAAGAAGCTTTCTGTTTCATGGCAGTCTCGATCACTTCCTTGACGCAAGGTAGAATCAATGTTTCTCCGATTGTGTGCGGTTTACCAGACTTAGCCATCAACAGCGAGATATTATAGGACGCAGTTAGTCCATTAACCAAGCACAAGTTTTGTTTAGAAAGGAATGGTTTAATTCTCTGCCTTTCTGCCTTTTCTTTCATCTTTTTGAAGTCTGTCATTTTGTGACCGGGATGCATCCGTCTAAGATGGTCCTTGAGTCGGCTCGGTTTCATCGCCTCATTAGAAAAGGTGCTTGATCGCAGATTAGGCACATTGGTCTTGTTTCATCACTTGGACTGGGGATGAAGCCAAATTCTAAGTAATTCGCGTTATACTGTCGGATTTTCTTATTCTCCGTCAGTTTTATCTTCTTGACAGCAGGCTCAGGAGACATTGTGGTGAGTTGGTACTGGCTATACTGAGTGTGCTAAATTGAAACTAGTGGAGGTAGGCCTACTGGGAGAGCACAATAACACAGGTCAGACGGAGATCACACTGAGGCAGGTCAGAAGGAGAGCACACTGAGGCAGGTCAGACGGAGAGCACACTGAGGCAGGTCAGACGGAGATCACACTGAGGCAGGTCAGACGGAGAGCACACTGAGGCAGGTCAGACAGAGAGCACACTGAGGCAGGTTACACATGGAAAGCACAACTGAACTAGTGTCATTAGAACCTGATGAAAACTGAAATTATGCAGCTTGTTGCTTGTCTATCTGAACAATAGGAATTCAATGACGTCTCACAGTCATTGGTCGATTGAAAAATATCCCCTAGATATTCTCTCAGGATGCAAAATGCGTATCAATTATCTTCTTACTACTATAGTTATGAGGTTGAGTAGAAAATATGTAAATTTAATTATATCTCATTGGAGAAGTTATGCCTAAGTTATTAATATCGTTTTAGCTAGAAGCCATCGTTTTGTCACATGGTTGACTACATTGAATATTTGTGAAAGTATCACATAACAATCGCCCACTAATCGCTCACTAAGATCGTCCCCTAATCGCCCCTTGCTCTATCGATCGCCCTATCGCCCACTGGGGGGGGGTGATATCGCCCACTTTGAGAAGCACTGATCTAGAATGTATACATTCTTATCATTATCAAAGAATGATAGTCTGCACTTTTTCTTAGATAGATTAGCCATATGTGGGGGATAGTCTCGGCTGTAGAGGCGGATTACTAAAGAAGATAAGAGAGAAAGTCAAAAGCAAAAGGTCACATGTAGAGCGCGAATTATCGCCGGCGAACTTCGCCAGCGAATATCCCGCAAATATGACTGAACTGTAGCATGATATTCTGCAGCTGACATCCGCCAGTTTTTCGCAAGATTCGTTCCCACAGGGACCCTCCATGTCTATTTCAGATCTTTCCAACTGAATATCAGACATCAAATGGATTTCAGATTTCTCTAATTGAATTTCAGATATCTGTCAGAAACTCAACTTTGAAAGGATCTTAGATTCAACTGGAGAATCTCCAATTCATCTGGAAAAGTCTGAAATTCATTTAAGTAGATCTGAAATCGATTGGGAACTATCTGAGCCATCTGAACCAGCTATAGAAATGGAATGTGTAGTTTGTGCTCCAACGAAGATATCGGACAATACGCCAGAAGTTAGAAGCTATCATATAGATATTCTTCTAATCACAGATATCTTTAGTTTCCAAATATCTCAATGGTTTACAGTCTTTATATATCTTCCAATATATGGTCGCTCATGTATAATGCTGTGTTGGACTGTGTGCTTGTGCTTCACATGTTCATCAACACATGGAGAATTTGTATCATTGCAATCAAGGCTGCATAACAAAGCTTCTTTCAAGCCATAAACAAACTCCCAAATAAAGTGCATTATTTTTGCTCCAGATCTTCCACAATGCTTGAAATTTTACCCCTATGTAAAGGAAAAAATTCACGTTGTCCCAAAAGATGTCTGTGTTATAATATTAGAAATGACAACAAATTGCCACAAGCAACTGGTGACAAGGGAATGCTCAAAAATCCGCGGACGGGATTCGTATTGCAACGATTGTTTCAATCGAATATGATGAAATCAAGAGTTTTAGAACAATTCTATTGATGTGTCTATGCCTCGGCTGTGATAGACAACGTAAAAATTATATCAAAAAAATTCAAATTTCTTCATTTTTCAAAATCGTTTTTTTTCAAAAATAATGATCAAACTCACCAGTATTATAGACCCATTCTATTGGTGTGTAGCTGCCAAGGCTGTGGAAGCGGTCAAAACATGGCCTATCACAAAAAATCAGAACTTCCAGAATTTCCAAAATTTTCCGATTTTTTCCAAAATTTTCCAAAATTTTCCACGGAAAATTTTCATCACTAATAACCAAAGCCCGGAACTTCAGGCACTAAAAACAGACAAAATAGGCAGGCAAAAAGGCATTAAAGAAATCAAAAATTGACACTAAAAATCCAGAAAATGGCATTTATTTTCACAAATTTTGCATGGGATTGCATGCAATTATTAACAACTTTTTAAGTTTTCGAATGATAGGGACTCCCTCCTGTCACTCAGAATATTCTTCAAAGTTGAAAAAGAACGCTCAACGTCCACAGATGTTATCGGAGCAAATTTAAAGCATACCATAATTTCAGGAGTCATTTTAATATTGCATGTAGTTGCATTGTCCTGAATTTCGCCCTGCAATGTCGCTGATGCAGCTCTCAAAACATGGAGATCTGGATTTGACGCGATCACACTCTCGCATTTCGCCCGAATGGCTTCGCCTATATTTCCTGTGACAGACATCAGCTGCTGTCGAAGGTCGTCGACTTGGTTGAGCATAGCTCGTTTTGCTTTTCAAGGAATTGGATTCCGTCAGGTAAAACCGCAAAATGTGTCGCGATGTACGCCAACTCCTGTTTGACAGAATGTTTTTGGATCAAATTCTTTGTGATTGCAATTGAAGCGGATTCATTCTCATCCAGTTCTTCAATGACAGATTTGAATTCCTCAAAATTCTTGGAATAGTACAAAGACGCTGAGATCCACGTCCCCCACCGAGTAATTACGGGTTGTGGTGGCATTTGCAGATTTGGCGCAACTGTCTTCAACATTTGCACACGTCTTGAAGCCTTCAAAAATATTTTCTTTGCATTGGCTATAAGAGCGTCAACATCGGGAAACAGTCGGCGAATTTCATCGGCAATGCGATGAAATGCATGCGCTAGGCAAGTAACATGCAGCATTGATGGAAACAAGATCTTGAGTGCACGTCCTGCCTTTTTCATGTACGGTGCTGCATCCGTCACGAAAAGAAGAACACGATTGTGCTGCACACCATTAGGCCACAAGAGGACCAACGCGTTGGTAAAGACTTGAGAAATAGTTGAACTGTTGGTTTTATCTACTGTTTCACACGCAAGCAAGAATATCTTCGACGAGTGGTGTACGTCAAGTGTTCCGATGACAACATTCACAACGTAGCGTCCAGTAGCATCAGTCGTTTCATCAATTGAACACCATATGTAATTTTCACTCACAGCGGTTCGAATCATTTCCATCCGTTGTTGGTACACAACGTCGATATAATTTTGCGTATACTTGATTCTGACGGTACATTTTCCTTGGTATATTTTCTCAGGAAATCTTTCAGTGAAGGATTTTCCAACTTCCAAAGAGGTATACTCGAGGACACGAATGCGCTGCAAAGATCTAGCGAAAATTGTGACTGTTTCCCAACCGCTTGAAGCGCAGGCTTGAGGAGAGAAGTGATGGTGGAAGACTTTTCCTTCGAACGCTTTGCTGCGAGGCTGGAATGCCTTCCTCCGGCGAGATGCTGTGTTACGAAATACTTTTTTTCGTAGTTCACGGCCTTGTCACAGATTTTGCAAAGTAAAATTGATCCATCTGACGAAAATATCTCTTCACCAAACTCTTTGATGAAATTCATCAGTCTCTGTTGTGCCGTCGCCCTTTCTTTAGGCATTATGGTATAAGACCAGAATAAAATTCGACGGAAGATTCACTGAAATGACAGTCACGGATGCCACCTGCGCAGTCGAATGAAAGCAACAGTTACGTTGGAGGGAAAAGGTTTCTCTAATTGTTTGTTAAGAAAGCATTTCAGGCATTTAAAGCACTCAAAAATTAAAAAAGGCATTTTACTGAAAAAATTACCGTAAAAGGCATTTTTTGGCATTTATGGCATTTTGCCTGAAGTTCCGGGCTCTGCTAATAACAGTACATAGCGTAGGTATATTAGGTAGAGTGGTAACTCCGCATTTATTAAATCCCCAATGTGTATTAAATTTGCTCCATTAAATGCTTACTCTCTGCTTATTGGCAGAAGTTGGCTGATGCACAAACCTCTCATAGTGTGATTGAAGTTGATAGATATAGGATATTGTCATATATAGATAAAGTTTTTGTCAAGTTCATCATTAATTCATGCAAACGAAGTCCAACTGATGGGTAGATTAAGATACTAATTTTGCTGAAAAGTAGTGGAAAAGCATGTGAGTGGGTGGGTACACATGCAATTTAGATATTATGCATAACATTTTTTATTACTGCCGCATGCAACAAAATATTTTACTAAAATTTCAAGATCTGTTTTAATACATCATTCTTAGCTTCTGTGCGTTAATAATGGTATTTAACAAATTTTCATGGTTCTTAAAATCAGGTGATCGTCCTGAGATGGTATAGCCTGAACAATATACTAGGTCATCCACCAGTGCTTCATTATATGTGGACGCTTCTTCAATTTAGCATGCCGACTTCATCTGAAACATGGGTCTCAGAGCTTGTTTTTTCATCCGTTGTCAAATAGGAAGTTAAAATGAATCACAACAGCCAAATTTTCTTCAAATCATTCTATTTTAACATTATAAACTTCGTATGGTAGATATGCTATTCCTCAGTTCAATGTTTCCAACCAATGTGGTTGATTCTTGCCTTCGAACTGTATACCCGATCGTGGTATGTTGCAGTCGTTTTATCCATTTGTAGCAAATTCCCATTCACATTTAATATTTGTCGCTGCTAGTCTAACCTTGCCTGAAGGATTGCGGTCTGAAATCAAGCACAATAGGTCGTGTACAGAATTGGATTTATCTGCGCGCGTTTCGGTTGACTAGAAAGGAAGAGTTATTTGTAGCCTTATTATCGAAATGGCCCACATCACAGAGTCAGACAATTTCCTCCTCAAATGGATAATTCGAGAAGGATTGCTATTGGAAGTGGCAAACATAAAGCTGTCAGCAGAGGACACCAGAGCTAGTGAGAGATCCGTGCGTGCTGTGATATCACTTCGCACAACACCAAAACACATCTTTGCTAACATTCGATTCAGTGTGTGCACTATACAGTGAGAAATGCCGAGGAGAGGATGTCAAAACATCAAGTGAACTGATTTTCGTGCGCTTGCTACTTTTTTTAGTAATGATCGGAAGGGCCAACATTATGGAGAAAACTTGTGCGCAATGATCTGAATTCTTCGAATCTGAAGGAATTTTGGCAATCGAAGCACTTTGCTGGAACTCCCATTAATCCGCAAGCGACGCACGCCTTTTTCCTATATCTGTAATGTATTAGGAAGGTATTAGGATCCTCGGTCGAAGCAGATGAACTAAATATTTAATTCTGTGAGGTCATGTGATGAGAAGAGCAAAAGGTAGTGGCCTAGACTAATAGTATCACTATCCACAAATGTAGAAATTGCTGTCTTCAGGGATACAATTTTGCGCATTCACTCCATGCAACTCTGCTTAATGTAGAGAAATGCACAAAGTCACCGCCAATCGGATCTACATTATTATCCACTCTATCGACCTTAACAGCTCATGCAATACGTGGAATTTCATGCTCATCACAGTGGTTACTTTTAATTTCGACAAGCAAACTATCCAATTTAATCAGAGACGCTAAAAAACTACGTTCCGAAGACTTAAGATACATAAACTATGTGCTTCTTAAACAAGTTGCGGCTATTTTCTCAGAATGGATCATTTCTTAGACTGAATCAATTGTTCCATCATGAACTGTAGGGAATTCTGCGTATTTCAATAATATTATACGTAGATTTGTCGAAAAACATGATGGCTCTGCTTTGTTTAGGAAGTTTGACTGTTTTTTGACGTTGCGGTTTATGGATTAGCAGCATTTTGTCCCCGGTTGTTGTTGTTGTTCCCCGCTGTGTGGCAGCAATAAAACTACCATTGGATACTGATGGTCCCGCAGCCAGAACGAGTTTCTGCAGGGAACGAGGCCGAAAATGAGACTTTCACACAATGATGTAGGGGAGAGTGGGGTGATTTGGCACCTGGGGTGAATTGGCACCCACCCCCTACATCCTATTTTAGGCTCTGTATCAAAAATCCGAAATATACATTTGAAAGCACTATTATAGTGCACACTTGGCATATAATAATTATGTTCATGGCGGACTTGGTTTTTCCTCCACACATAAAAATTACGTTTACCTAAGGTAAAAAAAATTTTCGCATTTCTGCAGTTTTTGGGATATTTTTTCCTAGCAACTGATATTTACCGGCGATACACGTTTTCTGCTAGCTAGGTCTATGGACTAAAAGGTCACATGAATGAAATTTCCAAAATTTTGGTATTCTCGGTACGCCAGCTGTTTTCGATAAAAAAGTGAAATGGGGTGATTTGGCACTCGGACAATGGGGTGATCTGGCACTATATGTTGACAGCTATATGTTGACACATCATGGGAAATGACCTGAAGACATTCTATGGCAAAAATTGTGAATCTTGACTTAATGCTTTTCAGTTGATAAGATAAAACAAAGAAGATTTCATTTTAGCCAAGAACTGGATTCTGCGTCCCATTGGATTTTATTTGTGTTTTTAACTTCTTTCGTCCTGTCTGACAAGAAGAGGAGCTCACTAGAACTCGGCAGACGTGCAGATTCGTAGTAGACAGATGGTGTAGATCATTCTGTGAAAGTCTCACTTTCGGTCTTGTTCCCTGCAGAAACTCGTTCTGGCTGCCAGACTATGATGCCTCTGAATAATATTCAATCATAGACTTTATTTGATCTTGATAATCAAGTTGAAGATGTTTTCATCGATCTTGATAGTAGGCAAGTTAGAATTTCAATTGAACTTATGTATATGAAAAGTGGATCTACTTTGATCACAATTTTTCGTTGCGTTGTAGAATAATAGACGTCCACCGCTTGTGCGTATTATCGCATCAAAGCCAGAACTGTGGACTCAATCAATTTTTGCTACCAAGTCCGATGTGAAGCTGCTGATTTGAAACAGAAATAGGAACTCTTCCTAGAAGCAAGACACGTACCACATATCTACCAGTACAAGTGAATGAGAAAAATTGTCCTATGCATCAGTAATGTATCACCTTTTCTTTCTGACAGCACTCTGACGAATTCAATAAGACCTCAAAAGTCTAAAAGCATGCAGATCCTTTCATAAATAATTGCACAAAAATGTCAACCCTTCTTCAAAAGTAATCTTCCCATCGTAGATGTGGTTCAGTTTTAAGAAACTTTATGCCATGTGAAACCTCATGTTCCATAAATTGTTTTGGGGTTTTGGTGCGTTGTTTGATTTCACGAGTGACTACGTATGGTCAGCAGGCCCTATAAAAGAAAATTGAAGGTTCTCTTTGTCGAAGAATTTCAACAAAAGGACGACCGAATTTTTCAGTGAAAGTTGACTGACAGTAGGCAATCATCTATTCATCAGCTATTTAATGATGAAAGAAGATCAAGGTTACGTAAATGTGCAAAAGGATGTGCCACGAATAAGATTCACAACAAAATTGCCGCTTAAAAACTTGTTGTAAATTATGTCATTTTGGCCATTTTGTTGACTGATTTCCACAAAAGCTGCTACATAAAATGCAAATTTTTTGTTGTTGCCATTGAATCAGGCTTTTAATAAGCTTTTAGACGATATATTTTTTGAATTTTGACAAAATTTAGAGCATTTTCATTCAAGTCATTGATAACTTGCGTCATTTCACATTCTTCCAAGTGACTGAGATAAAGCCGTGTAACCCTTTCAACAAAACTGTTTTTCGACTTTCTTTCTACACAAGCTAGAATTTTCGTGCTTAAGTTGAAGCTGACATTAGCTTCAAGAATATAGGGCTATAAATTTTTGAAATAATTGGCCGGTCTGTTCTCTTACAAACTTGAGAACCATCGTCGACCACAGTACCAATCCTTCTTTTGCTGGTTTTGAGTTCATCGAGATGTTCAAATGTGTATCAAGTACACACGCGTAACACCGCACGATATCTTTAGATCATTTCGCGACAAGATTGTAATGTGTCACTGGGTCTGCGGCTTCATTGAATACCCGACGAATGCCAATCATTGCCAGGAGGACCGATTAGTTACTATTAAACAGGCGACAGCTTAATTTAAACGATTCAAGAACATCTCAAGCAAAATTCTTTGTAATTGTAAACAACATTGATTAATTAATTATGTATTCTATCGGCTTCTACATTAAGCTATCAGCTGAGCAGGCGATCAGCTTTAATGTGCGTTGCAAGTTGCAACTGTTAGTCGACTTTGCAGTTGAATAAGAATAACGAAAGAAATTCTAAGTTTTCCGTGATAAGTGGGGGAATCATCGAGCCTGGTAATAAGAAAAAGAGAGCAAAAAACACACTTTGGTGGGGCCGAAAAATTTATTATAGTCGCACGAGCTTTCGGTCCACGACCTTCCTCGGGTGCTTGAAAAGAATGACTCGATTGAGAAGAAAAAATCTTTTCAAGCACCCGAGGAAGGTCGTTGACCGAAAGCTCGTGCGACTATAATAAATTTTTCGAGCCCACCAAAGTGTGTTTTTTGCTCTCTTTTTCTTAAGTTTTCGGTTGTGTAACGATTACGGTAATTAAGCGGTCTGTACACGGACTGACAAGAAATTTTACACTTGACACCTGCATCTTCTGAAACAGACACCCTATTGACTTGAGGCATGAATACTTCTGGGTAAAGAAAACATTCCATCTTTACCAGAGATCAAATCTCAAGAGGAAAATTCGAGTCAGTGTGTAAAATTGTGATCATCGCTGCAAAAACATTGAAAGTTTTCTATTTTTTGTGATTGACTAGTTTTGGCACGCTGATTTGATTTTTTTTCTGTTGAGATTCTGTCAATGGCTTTATATCGAAAAAATGATCCTCTGACCCTGAACCATGTCTATATCTCAAATATGACATTAAATCGAAAGAAGGGTACATAAGTTGTGTATATGAATTCAAATATGAAGTTAGACATGTTCGCTTATTATCGGCTTAATAGTTAGCAAATTAGCAATTTTCCATAGAGCTACAGGATGCTCGTGTTTCACTGATCAGAAACCCTGGCAACGCATCGATGACGTTTGGGCCTATCATCTGAAGGAAGCCATGAATTCCACTCGAATTATCTTCATGATCTGCTATAACTAGTTGGCTTGAACCCCGTTGTGTGGAACCTGTGTTGTGTTTATAGGCCTAAACCGGTCATCATATTCAGGAACAAGAATTTTCCGCGGATCTGCGGAAGTCCGCGAGGGCCCCAATGCTTAATGCATTCACTACTTTTTTCTACTTGGGGTCCCTTGAGATATGAATTTCTGCAGGAGTCCTTGTTAGGCCTACCACATTCTCATCCCTGATTATTGACTATGGTAAAAAATTGAAATGGACTTGGCCGGGTTCGAACTCGGTAAGATTCAGAAACCAAGTTCACAATCCTGATTCAAAAATTTGACTATTTTCGAGAAGCAATTCCGCTAAAAGGGGTTACTTGCATGCAGTTAGTTATTTAGATGTCTTTTGTAGACCTGTATAATGTGTACAAATTGTATGCCTATATGCTGAAGAATGAACAATTGTCTGATAGAAACCATTACTAAGTGATAACAAAAGCCTCTGACTGTTCGATTATTCCAATTGAGCGGAAGAAAAGCCACTTCCTTTTAATAACCATATCAAGTTCCAGTTGAGTGTAGGTTTGTCACAGGTCATTCGGTCAAATCACGTTTCTTGCGCAAGTTATGTTATTATGAAAGTCTAGGCCCTAGCCCTTATTTGCTCATGTAAGCTCGGTTAACAGTTGTGACTGATGCACCGATGCCGTACCAGAAGGGAAAGTGAAGAGTTATGGGCCACCCTGAATCAGAACGATGTAGTATTTCAAACATTTATAATCCTTATACCAATGAACCTATACAGGCATGCCAAAAAATATAGTTAACTTATATTTACTGGTGAAATAGACCAGGGAATAATAAGTAGCAGCGTAGGTACCCATAAAAATTCTTCAACAAAATTATGCAAAACTGCAAAAACTCATGCCTTATCAATTTTGATGAGTGGTATCTGATACTACGTATGATGTGACGGATATGTAGCGTGCGATATTTGCGATCTGATTCGTATTTCTCACTGTGCGGTATTTGCTGAAGGGACAAATCAAGCGGGCGCTGTTAAATTAAACGAGTGGTCATTATTTACAGAATGCACATATAAAGCATTTTGACCCTAGCTACTTGATATATATATATTGTTATGGATTTTCGTGAATTTTACAACGACATTAATAATACAACAACATAATAAATAACAATAATAACAGCAACAACAATAATAGTCCTTTGCTCCAAGAATTAATTCTATGATTAATTCCGTGATAATTTTCTAAATCAAAAATACATGAGACTATAGAGAATGAAAAGTCCATCTATTGTAGATTCAATGACACTATGTGAATAGAGACACAAGCCTGCATGCTCTCTGGGATACTCGGATTGTGTGTCACAAATGATTTTGTGTTTACAGATGATAAACAGATGATTTGATGTTTACAGATGTGTGTAAACAGATGATATTGTGTTTATCGAACGTGTGGAAGAATTGCTGTACTGCTACTAGGCAAAACAATCATTTCTAAAACAAGGTACATGAACACATGGTCATGTGACCTGATGACATTCAATGTCAAGGACATCTCACTTAATCAGAGAATACTCAGAAAAACAGACCATTACGGAAGACTTCAGGCTGCTTCCCATTGGCTTTACATATGATTCCTTCGATATCATCTGGATGGGAAAATAGCAGGGTAGAACTCGGCAGACGGACAGATTCACAACAGCCATGGGTTGTGCATCATCCTGAGAAAGTTTCATTTGCCGCCCCGTTCCATGCAAAAATCCTGCTTGCCGCTACATATCTCGACTGTTGTACATTTTCGCGAATTTGTATGAGTCAATTGTAATATTTAGCTCCTTGTATTGTTGAAAAATGCTGAACAATTATTTTCAGTCACAACTAGTGGCAATAATCAGACTCTGTACCTTATGATTTTCAGCAGCC
This sequence comes from Prostheceraeus crozeri, assembly GCA_907163375.1. Classification (NCBI taxonomy): domain Eukaryota; kingdom Metazoa; phylum Platyhelminthes; order Polycladida; family Euryleptidae; genus Prostheceraeus; species Prostheceraeus crozeri. Next base: position 39,905 of record CAJQUW010010883.1, on the reverse strand, counting down.
TATTTTGTGACATGTGACTGAAACAATTAAACAGTTGTTTCTATAAACACGATTTTACATAATCTTGCAAGCATATTTTTCGCTCAGGCCTATTCAACATTGAATTGTAGGCTTTACTGTTTCATTATGGCTCAATTTATTCAATAGCCTATCCTATGTAATAGCTCAGTTACACGCTTTGAGTAATTGAGTGTTTCATTGAAGTTAACGTGGCCTGGTCCGGTAGATGAAAATCAGGAAGAAGACAATCTTTATGTTGCTTTGAATCGTAATAGATGTTTCTGCCGAGGTCGTACATGGAACTTTAATGCAGCACTGTGCACCATCTTGCTGCTACAGAACTACATGTCTGCGAGTAATCAGGTCGTTTTACAATCATAAGTAGCGTTGATTGAAAAGGCCCATGTATTTCCAATGGAGAAGCTATGATATCTGACATAAACAAGATTTTATTGAGTTATTGACTGCAGATTTAAATCGGAGAGATATTTCTTTATATAATGTTTTTTCGTATGAGTAGTCGTTTATATTCAGAATCTCTGTGTTACTAGTTCAACACTTATGTGTAATGCACGGTGTCTACATAGTCTTTAAGTCCTAAAAAAGACAAAACTAGAAAAACCGACCGGTCTAAAACTCCAAAATATCATCAAAAGTCCTAAATTGGCTTTTAGATTTTGAGATCTTAGTACTGCATTTCGCAAAGTTTAGCAGCTATGAATCTATGAGAACCAGAGTTTTTAATCAAAATAATATATGTTTTTATTTTCAAGTTGTTCACTTATTTGCAATTCAGATGTGCGACATTTTTTGGTAGCCGATATTGCCATAAACTGCTGGATTTATTTGAATATGTATCAGAATAACACTTCAAAAAGACGAAGACAGTCATGCTTTCATTCATTAGATGAAAGTCCTAAATATTATTCACAAAATGTCCTAAAAAAGTCCTAAAATTGAATATCAGATTTTTTGCAGACATCCTGGTAATGACTTGACAAAATTGTCATAGATCTCATGAAGCTTATTTAGGAAACCAATTATAGAAGATGGTATTTATTAAATTTGTTTTATTAATTTCGACCTCATCTTAGTCCATCATCAGAAGCAGAGAATCAATATTAAATACATTGTCATAGAAATTTCAACAGATACATGTATGTGTTTTTTGAAATTAAAATCAATTAATTGTTGGCCTATTAGCCCTTCTTCCGCAAATAAAACAATTAGGTAGTTCTCCCAAATTTTCGCCGTAGGCTTTATCAAGGGAATTATTTACTGCTAAAAGATATATCATGCATTAACAATTATATACAGAATTCAAAATTATCCTATCAAGAAATCCTACAATGCAACATAGAAATGATTCAGAAAGCTCTAATAAAAAATTTTTACAAGAATGTCCAATAAAAGTAAATAGATATAGAAAAGTCTAGCAGAGGGAGATGAAGTCAAGAAAATGGGTACATTCCATCCTTTGCATCCATTTATCAATTTTTGTGGGTCACAATCTCGTATGTAGAGAGCTTCAGTAGCCTTTCTCAACTTCTTTGCTTTTACGGTCTGCAGGATCTTCCAGGAGAAAGCTGGTGTTTCATCATTGGCCTGGTACAGGTCCATGTGCATTTTTACGTGTGATGATTTTTGTTTCGTATGTTCGCAAATTCTTTGTTGTACTGTTCTCGACGTTTCACCAATGTATCTTTGATCACATATCAAGCATTTGATTTCATAAATTACATTTTTCTTAAAACATTTTCCGGAATCTTGGGATTATTTTTTATTAGAGCTTTCTGAATCATTTCTATGTTGCATTGTAGGATTTCTTGATAGGATAATTTTGAATTCTGTATATAATTGTTAATGCATGATATATCTTTTAGCAGTAAATAATTCCCTTGATAAAGCCTACGGTGAAAATTTGGGAGAACTACCTAATTGTTTTATTTGCGGAAGAAGGGCTAATAGGCCAACAATTAATTGATTTTGATTTCAAAAAAACACAACTTGATCCGCAATGGCCAAAATTTTGGACAAAATTGCAAAACATGTATGTGCGTTACTTCCGCTCCGGATGCGATGTTAGTATAGACCTACATTTACACTACCGTTCATTTGTTTCAAATAACTATTCATGTAAAAAGAGCATGGCCTGCAGATGTATGCTGCACTAGTAATCATGTTGAAATTATACCTCATCGACTTAAACTTGCCGTCAATAACTCAATAAAATTGTGTTTACAATCAGTGTCACTATTTCTTCATTGGATATACATCTTCAATCCATGCTATTAATGAAAGACAGACAATTTGATCCCGCAGACGAACAGTTTTGGTCAGCGAGGTGCAAATCATCCTCAAATATTTGTTTCAAAGGTAATACTATGAGCAATGACTTCTGAATACCGATATCTAGGCATCAACTACACTACACCCTTTCATTCTTACATTAAAATTATCTCAGAGCAATTCACAAACATTTCGAATCAATTGGGAATCATTTCAGAGCAAATGAAATATTTTAGTGTCCACTTCATTTTAGTTTTCGCCACGTTTTCACAACCATATCGTTAATAATCCGAAACAACTGAAATATTTCATTTTTGCTTCTTAAGACAACTGTTTCGGTTTGATGCTGTCAATCACTGTGCTTAAAGCAAATATTACAGCAATTATACTTGGCTGGGGTCAATAACGTGATGAAGAAGGTTAACATTCTGCTTTAACAACAAACTGTCGTAGGAGTTCGGTCAAACGCCGGGCAGTGAATAGGAAGTCATCAATAACCCAAATTCTGCTTTCATATTACCAGGAGTTAAAAGCGAGACACTCTTTGTGTTCCAAAGTCCATGTTTCCCTTGGACCACCATGTTGCGACATTGCCTGAATGGTTGAACGAATGTCATCAGTTAAATTTGAGAACCATTTTTGAACGATTGCTCACGAATTGAGCAATTTCTCGAGCGTTGCGCATGGGAGAAATGACTGTAGGATAGTGACTTCAATTATCGGAGGTCTTCATTGTACCATGTTTCCGTTACATCAAGAAGTCGCATTCTGGATTCCAAATGTATTACACTGGACTGAGCATTAGTTAACATGGAAGTCAAAGTGTTTCAGATTTCCTAAGAAAGTATAAAACAATAAGTAATGATGTTATTAGGTGGATTGGAATAAAATAAAATACACAGAAATATGCTAAAATGAAAAGCAATTACATAGAATCAGACGATTAATAAATGGATAATGCAACTAAAAATACACAATCTCAGCATTGACTGATTCGTCGAGCGTTATCTGTGTTCAGCGATACACGATAAAGCAGCGTGTTGATTCAAACCTCGTGTGTAGCCTTCCTATCTCAATGACATCGACTGTTGTCGGTAGCGTGGCCGAGCGGTCTAAGGCGCTGGTTTAAGGCACCAGTCCTTCGGGGCGTGGGTTCGAATCCCACCGCTGCCATACAATTTTATTGTTTATCGAATTGCTCATACAATGTTGTCGATGCGGAGATCTTGGTAGAGCTCACAAATCAAACAGTTTTCGAAAAATGAAATCTGGATATTCCTGATTACATAATAGGTCGCTTACGCGACCTCCAGTTGGATCATTGCTGACCTCAAAATAGGCATATAAATATAACATTCTATGTTTCTTTTCCTTATAACTTTTATTCCAGTGACATGTTGTCGATATACCTTTAATATCGATCTTTTCAGTAGTTGGTAGAGATGATCTCCCATTAGTCCTCTGATGATAATTCAGTCTGTAAAATCCTCATGTATAGGGTAGCGAATATACTTGACTATCTGTCTCATACTCACATTTCTATTCCTCTTCTCTTATTCATCTCTTTTTCTTGCTCATGATATTTTATTACCCTTTATGTAATGTGAATTTTGAGTTTTGTGCATGTGAACGTTTTCCTTCTGTGCCTGACGATGATCTTCTAATGAAGATCGAGATTGATTGCTAAATATAAATTTATAATAAAAATCAATATTTATCTTGACTCTTCCTAACCAATAACTTGAAAATAGTCAATACTATGCGTGGTTAAGTGTCATCCGATCCATGGCGCTATCGTCTGGCAATTGCGATAATAAATCAACTGACTGCGTGAGTGAGAAATCCTATATTTGAATCGTAGCTATTAAATGACATATTCTCAATAGTTTTCCTGATGTTGTGCGTAGTATTTTTTACTGCGCCTAACAGCGCCTGTATGGAGATCGCAACTCTGCTGAACATCTGCGCGGAATTTTCTTCTGTAATCCTCTGTCAATGTTGCTCAATATGTCAATTTAAGCAAAAACTTGATTGAAATGTGTGCATGTGAGTAAAAAATGCAGAACAATATCTCTCGGCTTATGTGATTTTTGACCGATTTTCCTCGTGTCCATAATTCGTTAAGGCTGTAAAAGCTCAATAATGACATTTTTTCTTCTAATACATGTAGCCGATGTTAGTATCATAAAAAATGAAATTATTGACTCATTACTGATTTAAGCATGCACCACAGTCTGGTGAATTAATTTAAGCTTGTCATTCAATCAATACTGAGCTATTATTATGTTCACTACCTATGTAAACCGTTTACCTCTGTTAAACGGGAAATTTAAGGCGTGTTGAGTTGATTGGAGTCCCCTCCAATGTATTCATTGAACGCTCAGGATGAAAAATCCACATCTACTGGTCATTTTTGTCAGCTTAATTCTTCGAAACTATTCGCTGGTTTACTTCTCCTTTCTTCATGACCAGTTTTCTATGCCTTCTCCTCTCAGTAATAAGTTGACCATGCGACTGATTGAATCTTACTTCTTTTCTTTGATCATTCTTCTCAATGCCAATCCAGTTAACTTGTATGTCTTTCAATACATTTATTTGACTTTCATTTCTATCAATGCATATGCGCGAATATTATTACTTTCTCCATCAAACTCATGTATAGCTTCTCACAGAGAGGAAAAACCGTAGCAGGATTTCATGTTCAAGCTCTTCAGATGTCGTAAAAAGGATGCGATTTGAAGTGATTGACACGAGCATCTTCCAATAGGAAGTCCATCGAATGTTTATTGATGTTGCTACTATATGTAAGACTCTCCTGATTGGAGACATGCCGGAGAAAACTTTTGAAAGGTATTTCGTTTGGATATGAACAGCTGAAGATTTCGCTTCATTAATAGGGAGGCCTACACGATCTGGAACCATTGGAATATATTTTACTCCAAATTCGGGTTATCCGGATTGCTCACCAAGTGAAGATGCCCTAATTGTTAACACTCAATGACATACTCATAACAACAAAGTCAAAGTTTATATTTTGCGCAGTATTGTAAGTTGCATACATTTCAACTTTCATATACTTAATAATATGAAATAAAATAGCAACACACCGCAAAATATGACGTTGACAATTCATCACTTCTTGCAGTCTGCGATGAGTGTGATCGTTTGAGGCTTTTAATTGTCTTGTCTTTGAAGAATTTGTGAGTTGTTGAACTGCTATCTGCTGATAACCCAGAGACATTTCGCTAACTCTTAGAGGCATTTTGAATGACTACTTTCAATGATATTAAACTGTCACAACCTTAATTCTATCACATAAAAAACACGAAGTATAGAAGTTTCATCATGTCGCAGTAGTAAATTTAATTTATATTTTGAATCACTGAAAATTGTAGGTTTTATAAAAATCTACAGAATTACCTGAAAATATGCAGTCAAACAGATCGATCCGTCAATCGCTCGACACTCGGTCATTGTCCATGTTCATATTCATCTTCATTCATGATTGTTTTTCAAAATGTTCTCTGATTTTTATTGTGTAGATTCGAATTCCAGTGAAGTATGAAACGAGCATGAAAACATGATCCCTGCTACTGGATGATTATTACAAGGACCGCAGTAGTGCTATACAAATTTAGTAGAGAAATGTAGCACTTTAATTATGATGTTATAACGAGGCAAAACGTTAGAGTTTGTTGAGTTATAATATTGTTATGAAAACAAGCTCTTGAAGTAGGCTACATCTACAATTCAAATTGTGAACTATGACATAGAACGTTAGAATAACATTGTGACATAGATTATGCATAAGTCAATTCTGGTGATGTCAATTAGCTCCTCGGAATTGTAACGAATAGATTGTGGAGACCAATATCACGTCAAAAATTTACAAGCGTCAATTTAAGACATAACAACTTATACATCTATACCACACTAATTTTGCAGTTATTATTACATGGTTGCATTACCTAATTACCTTATTATTATTATTACCTAATTATTACTTAGTTAAATTAAGAATACCTACTCCTCTTAAATCTTCAATCAATAACTCAATAGAACTGTGCTTATAATCAATGTCATTATTTCGCTATTGGAAATACATGGGGTTTTCAATCCATTTTCGAAAGCCAAATGATCTGATGCGGCAGATATGTAGTTTCGTAGCAGTCAAGAGGTAAAATCGTGGCCTTGAAACACCACCTTTTCTCGTTGAAATTAATCATTTGGTCACTTGTATTAATCATGGAATATTTTCTTTAAAATGTTATCGAGCGACTGATAATCGAAATTATTTGGCTTAATAGTCGAGCGAATAATCGAATCTATTTGTCTTCTAAGTGACCTACTGAAGCATGTCGGGGGACAAAGCGATTAGAGTAGTACCACATACAGTAAATATTCTTTAAACATACTCAGCCAATTTTATTCAACCATACATTGATCAATTTTCTGTCGGCAAATTCTATGATGTGATTTTCCTCCACAGATGGCTTTCAGTGGACGACCTCAAGTACTCGAGTACACCTCCTTTGATAGTCCAAGTCCAGAGGAGGAAGTTCAGCCGAGCCTACTCACTCGTCTCTTCGGTTGGAAGAGGAAATTGTCAGTGCCAGGTAAAGTGCCCACATGATATTGAACGCGGTCAACATGCTTCTGATAATGATATTTCCACAGGTACGAAACATTCTGGTCCTTTATCAGCTGCTCCTCTGACTGATTCGGAATTGACAGTGGATATAGGACCGAGCAATGCCCCCACTGACCGCAGATTATCTGTAGCCTCCTCAACGCATCGTGAATCGCCCGCTCTCAGCGAAGACAGTTTCACGACCGTATCGACAGATGAACGTCGAGAGATGGTTGGACTAATGCGCTGGCTCAGTCGTGTTCTTTACGTTCGAGACCCGGTGAGTTGTGGATATATTGATTTAGAATTCTACAAACTCATTATATCAGGTCCTAATCGCAATGCGGGAACAGTTCTATAATCCCGAATATAGAATTCCTTGGATAACGTGTTTTTAACTTTTTTACTGATCCATCCCCCAACAAAAGAACATGGTCATACTACAGAGACCTCATCACAAAAACGGATCACCTAAATAATGTCGAAATTCTCAAGCCATCCAGTCGTGTCGCACATCAACGCGTCATCTACCATTCGATAGCCTGCATTCTTAGCTTTAAAATAGGCTGTGATGAATTTGCATCCGCTATCATGTTCCCTGGGCAGGGGTCAAAATATGAAAATCGCTGAATTTGTACATGTCAAATCTTCAATAAGAAAGCATGTGAGTTTGACAATGAACCAGGCACGATGCGAATGAGTATATTTAGCTTTCTTTTCATATTTTGCTTATCGAATCAGTGGTCTAAGAAAAAATGATGATATCGTGAAATTATCACAAAATCGATGCGGTTTTAGCTAAAAATCTCATATTCTTAGTTTTTCATCAAAGATGCTTGTGTTAGGTATCTTCGAAATCCTTGCGATGTAAATCAGAACTGACTAAGAATATGTAAGTTATATTCAAATCAGTTCAATTGTTCTTTTTCAAACGTGTTAGAACACTTTTCTCTTGACAGCTGAATGAACAAGCATGAATGGCGATTGTTTGCACTCGATGAGGCGAAAGAACAAAGACGCCTTTGCTAAGTTACAAAATGGAAATGTTTTCACATAATTCGAAAAGCAAGATTATTAGCCTCTACTGAGAGCGACGGTACCTCTCGAAGCGAAGAAATTCTAACCCTGGACCTTCTTTACCTTCGTGCCGAAGTGTGCCATCTGACGTGGTACCTTCTTTTGATTTTATAATAGTTTGATATTATAATAACTTCAAAATAGATAAAAAAATATTTATTGAATTTTCTAATGGGAGCATTGTGTCTTTTGAGAATGTTCGCATATTACTTCCTCAGTTTATCACTTGCTTTCTCGATTTCATGATATTTTATTTAAATTTATTTATCCATATAGAAATGATGAATTTTCCTGTAACACATATTGTCAATCTTTCTAGTGGGGACCTAAGTTTCTGTTATCTCAGATGTCTTACGTCCTAGATCTTGATGATTCAGTCTATCATTCAACTCTCCTGTGTTTCAGTCTCGTAGCAAGGAGTATCGCCGGTATTGGATGGCTGATCGTGACTGCAATGAATGTTACGAATGTGCTGACCGCTTCTCCACCTTCCGACGTCGTCATCACTGCCGCATCTGTGGTCACATCTTCTGTGGTCGTTGCTCCAGTCAGGCGGTCCCTGGTTCCTGTGTGGGTCTGCCAGCGACCACAGTCCGTGCCTGCTTTCACTGCGCGCGGATGTACCATCGATACGCACGCGTGCAACAAGGTCTGCCGGAAGGAGCGACTGATGAATGGATTGTGTCACAGGCCAGCGTGTCTACCCCTCCTGCCGATCTGCCGTCCAGCCCCGATCCAGCTCCCGGTCAAGGAGATTCCAATGAGGAGAATGAAACTCAGAGCCCTCTGCCGATCTCCAATTCCTCTCTGATCAGAGAAGATGAAAGGAGACGGCTGAGGGATAGAAGAGGCAGTTATGGTAGTCTTCCAGACAGCAGCATTGAAAGGCGCTCCAGCGACTCAGAGGGTAGCAGTCTCAATCGGTAAGTACATCGATCAAACTTGCAGCCTGTTCGCGCTGACGTCCTTCAAATCTTTTTTCTCTGAGGTGTGAAACGTGTCATCAACTAATTTACTAGAAAATGTTTTAGTGCATGTCGGTGCGATGGAGCAAAGCGACGGTGAAGTATTTGAAGTTCCTGGAATCCCAGTGACAGAAAAAACCAATGCATTTGCCGTGTGATCATTTTGTATTTGTACTTGAATACGCCTAGCTTCACTGGGTCCCGAAACAGAGGCGACAATGGCCTTGTCGTGTAGCGACGTTGGGAAGCAAAGAATAAGTGACGGGCACACATTTTTCGTTCGTCGGCAGACTGACCAAGCAGTGTTAATGGAAACCATGCATAACTCATGTGGCGTTTCAACATGTCTGATCCGGTCATCGTCTCATAAGCCTGCGAATATATTAATAACACGCTCGTCATTTCATTTTTTGTAGAGTGAGAGCGTTGCAATCTTCTTGAACAGAGCTTGAATTCACCCGCCAAGAAATTCTCGATCAGTCAAAAATTGTCGAGATGCCTAACATGCAGACGAGAGGCGTAAAAGCATATAATATACAGAAACACTTATAATACAACGTTTTAGGGTGAGGATGCTTAAAATGGGAGATGCTGCTGAGTTTAAAACGGCGGAATCTCCTTTTAGCTGTCGGACTGTGGAGCCAATATTGAACTTGATGAAGGCCTACAACTGGTCTTACTCTTACTTCGCGGTCAACGTCATTTGATTGTCAGTTCCCGCGGATGAGTGGTTCTCCTTCATTTTTCTCGCTGTACGGCGAGTTCTTCGGAGATTCCAGTTGTCATGAACTTTTCACGGGTGCATTGTTATTCGGCGGTTGATATTCATCACACAATATTCTGCTTTATAGGCCCTAAATGTAGGCAACTTTTGATTTATGTGAAACCCAATCAAGGAAACTTAATCGTTATGCGACCATCAACGTTTCATGATGTTTCAGAAGAACATTACGCCACAACTTTTCTATTATTTGTCTTCCCTGAGGATATAAGAGATGGCTGATGGCGGGAGGACCATACTGGATCAATAATGCGAAAAATAACTGTTTTCTTAGGCTGCCTTGTCTAGAGAATGGGTCTGGACCCGAAACGTCGGCTGTGTGTGTATATATTTTTTATTCGTCATTATTTAACTTGCTGGCACTAAAATTACTCGGGAAAGAAAACAAATTTTTCGCATTTTTGATCCCTAAGGATATAATTCTAAGGATCAGGGGTCGCTTTTCTTCATGCTTCTCAGAATAGAAATTTAGCTGTTCACGCACTTGTCAATTGACCATAAATTGGTTGAAGGAGAGCTAAATTGACCATTTCTTCATTCTCAAATACATGAGCTTTGAATGTCCAATTAAAGTAGGATTGGCAATTTTGACTGTCAAGCTACAGCGATGATCTTAAAAAATGGACCACCAAAAATTCATCTCATTTAATGAAATTTTGACAATTAGTTACAAATTTGGCAGATAAATGAAAATAAAGCCTGAAATAAAATTTTCTGTATTTTCTGAGCTTCGAATGAATTAGGTACACAACTCTTGTGACAAGTGGCGTTGTCGTCCATGTAAATCCAATCGGAGGAAGGATCACCCATTTTGGGAGGATATTGAAAGAATGTGTCTTTGCAAAACATTCACATATCAATCGGAATTCGCGTTATCCCTTTGGATATGGAGTTCATGTCGGCCATTCATCCATATCGCAGCCATTATCATCCTCCTTGATTCACAGGCAATGTCAAGTGATCAGGAATCGCGTCACCTGACTTCATCCAAACTCTCAAACGGCCATCGCGACCTCTAAGACAGACAGAAGCTTCATCACTCCAAAGAGCTCGATTCCATTGAAAATGCCAGTGGCGATGCTGCATCACCCACTTCAGCCTCAAGCTCTTGTGGTTGGCGGTCAATTCGATCCCTGATGTTCTCTTACGGCTTTTGAAGTGTTCACTTTTCAGGCGACGGCTCACCGTCATGGCAGAAACCGTCGGCTGTCGAAGTGTACTCCTCAACTCGGCTGAAGACAGAGAAGGATCGTTTCTTACCAAGCGAATAACCATCCGATCTGTTCGAAAACTTGCATTTCTTTTCCGACCGGATCCAACTTTTCTGGAAAGGGAGAGAAAATTAGTTTTCCACCTGTGGACGGTGGTCTTTGGGACGCCTACTTTTCGGCTAAATAGCCGTTCGGACTGTCCTTCTGACAAATGAGCAGAAACTTTGTCCTTCAAAAACACTTTCATAAGCTTCGCATCAGTCATTATGACCTAAGAAGAATTCAAAACCGAATGGAGATTTTGTTTACAACTTATGTGGGTCAACACCTCGATCTGACTATGCAGACGTCTAGACACCATAGATATTGAAAGCCTGAAATTGACCCTGTTAGCGACAGAAGATGTAAACATCTTTTCAACAATCAACAGAAACAGAAAATTATGCTATGAAGTTGGGACATCATAACTTGTCGTCTAAAAGTGCACCGACTTTGACGGGCAAAGCATAAAAGAATGCACAGAGAAAGTCCTTTCACCTTGTGTCTGATTCATTGTCATGTTTACATGTTTTCACATTGAAAATTTGAGATTTCTAAAAGTTGCGATTTCTCATTGTGACCCCTGTCAACCTTCAGCAATGACGGATACAAATGTACAATGACTCATTGAAAAACTGAGAACATAAGCTCTTGAATGGTGTATAGCTTGTCAATGTAAAATGAAGTTGAAAGACAGGACAATCGATTGAAGTTTGATACAATTCAGGTGGTCCGTCTTTTATGATCAACTCTTAAAGCTTATTTTCCTTCACCCGAAATCCACATCAGTCCTCTCGGATGACCTGTAGATGTTTGATGTTTGAGACACATTCACAAAATATTTCGGTTGATTCACGCCATGTGCATATCAATTCGCAGTTTTTCTTCCATCTGTGCATACTTGCAGTAAAAATCGAATTGATAACTTCACCAAGCCTGGCTAACTCCTTCGATTGATGGCTCATAAGAGCGGCCATCAAGTTTAGCTAATAGGAGAGGTGAAATTACCCCCTTCCTCAGTGAAGAGCGTTCGACGAAGGATAAAAATCAAATAACCGACATCGACTTTGATTTCGGGCTATCAGCCTGTTGCAGTAGACTGTATAAAACACTTGATTTCTTGTAGACCAGGAAATTTCACCATTGCCGTACGTTTGACACCCCGTAGAAATACTGAGATACTTTACGAAGTATTTTATAAGGCGCACGAATATTCTTTAAGACGACCACTGTAGAAAACACTTGATTTCTTGAAAACGAGGAAATTTCACCATTGCCACACGTTTGACACCCTGTAGAAATACTGAGATACTTTACGAAGTATTTTATAAGGCGCACGAATATTCTTTAAGACGACCACTGAAGATAACCCTGACCACTGTAGAAAACACTTGATTTCTTGAAAACGAGGAAATTTCACCATTGCCGTACGTTTGACACCCTGTAGAAATACAGAGATACTTTATAAGGCGCACGAATATTCTTTAAGACACTCCGTTGGCTAAGATGGACCACTGAAGATAGCCCTACCACTGTGCCATTTGCCAGATTCAATTACTTTTTGCTCAGTTATTAAGGTTCACCTACAATTGCCCGAAACTCTGTTTCACTTGCGAAACGACTGGACACCTTTTCAGAACTTCCGAATCATTCACAGTCTCATATTTGCGATATTGGAGCATTTGACGAATTATGTAAATCTGTAAATTGCGTAAATAGTTGACTGTTTGACAGGGTAGTTTCATCATCTCAATATACTTGTTCTCACACATCGATACACTGATAGCGTTGATTACTGATGATGTCATCAACTCACGTGCTCGGTAAGTGACTGATTTGCATCGAATGGTGTCTTAAAGCTGGCATCAGTCAGCGTTCAATAAATTATCGAACTTGGCTTGGTGATCTGAAACTGATCAGAAATGTCTTATTGGTGGATGTATTGATTATCTGACAGACATATGACTAAGGATGTTTACTCAGAGACTACCCGGAAATGAAAGCCATCTTTTCGGAACTTCAAAACAACTTAATTCTTGGAGTTATCAGCAACGTTTATTGATTATAGATGAATGATGAGAGGCTGATACTGCTGAGCATGTACCAACATGATTGTGCGGAATCTCAGCACGAATAATGCATTACACGGAAGCACTTCACTGAGACTGATCTCAGCGCACATTATGTAAAGTTATCGGTACATAGCGACATCGATTGTTTGGTGCCATGATCTTCCACGGACGTTTTAGAAGGCACTGACCGACATTTTTTGTTCAGTTTTTGAGAATGAATCTTCACCGATTGTAATATTGTAAGAAGTAGGCTTAGTCATCGAATGATTAGGATTAAGTATTCATAGCAATACACAAACTAACACGGCTGAATAAGGTGAAGCACTACACAACAGCTGCTCTGCGTTTATTTATTTATTGCTGCCTGTCAAGTAATTTCGTGCCTAAATCGCTTAAGTCCGAGGACATCTTGTTATAATGTAAATGCTATCAGCAGCTTTGGCCTGTTTTTTTACTTAAGACATCTTTTTGTTCTATGTCCAGGCGAACTGGAACTGCAATTTTCACAGGCTGATGGCCGTCTCCGGTTAATAACTAGGACGATAATAAGTACTGTGATTTCAAAAGCATTAATCTCATCTGTTCATGAAATTATTCGATAGTTAGTAATACACGATCACCATAATTGCCGCATCATTATGTAGAAAATCATCGAGAGAATTGATTGACTGCGCAATGAATCATTGACTGGCTTTTGTATTTTGTTATGAATTCGCATTTTCCTTGTGACCCTATTTACCCCACGCGTCGGGGTACGGTCACTCCGTTGAATTACACTTTTGATTCCATACACCATTGCTGTTTGTTGAATAGGGTCAGTGTTTGATAAATTTTGTTACCATGAATCATTTCTTTTGTTTCTAGCACATTTAACTTTGATCTCTATTCAAGCCAAGCTTGATGTATAGAAACTCCCATACGGATTTTAGAGTAGCTGTGGGAATACAAAATCGTGTCCCATGGCGACTCACGCTTCAATATGATGTATGTGACAACTCCACGCCATGTGAACTGCATTTCTCCTTCCAGCTTCTCTCGTAGCCTGAGGCGAATGTTCCGACCAATATCTTACAAGACACCTACATTCAGTCCTATTTGGTGAATAAATGTTATTCTTATTTCTCTCGTTTTATCTCAAAATGATTTTATATCAGTTTTAAATCAAAGTGTTTTAATAATTTTTGTCTGTCCGTTTTATATCTACTTTTTGATAGATGAGAGATATGGTTTCTTCTTGGATGCTCTAGAATCTCTAGACAGTGTCGTCAGACTGATCGGCGTTTCTCTGTCTTTCATGTGTCGTTCAAAGGGGCCTATTGTAGGTTTTGTCGTGAATACTTGTGTTTACTTCTGATTGTTTTCTACACAACTTGTCATTTTTTGTAACTTTTGTGCTTTAGATTATCAAATTTTCGTATCGTTCTGACGTTTCAGAACTTGTGTATCAAGTTGAATGTTCGAAAAGGTATTCAGCTAACTTGGAATTTTCTTAAGAATGTTGACACTTCCGTCATTTCATCTCTCAATGCAAATTTAGCGAATTTCGTCAGTTCATGTGATCTGGCTGCCGACGTCAGTGAGCAATGTCTGAATGCATTAGTCACCGATATAACGGCAGACTACAGCTCTGTTATATTTTATATTACTGAAACACATGTCTATCTTAACACAAACTATATAAGTCATTTTCCGTGTAAAGTCATAAGTTAGTCCTCTAGAATGGAATTAACAACAATGAGATTAAATAATAATAATAATATGCGTTTTCTATTTCCAGTAATTAAAAATCGTAGTGTACAAGCAATACAAGGTAATTAAGGTAATGAAATTAACATCGTATGGAAGACATAAAGATCGTTCATAGGCAATCACAGTATATGGAAAGTTAAGGAAGAACGTCAAAGACGACGAATGTGGCGTTCATTCTCCCATTTTGAGGTTTTAATAAAGAATGTGTTGCTGCGTCTTGTGGTTTTCACTGTATAGGCATAATTATCCTTCCGGAAGAAGAGACAGGAGGCACAAGAGGGTTCAAAATGTGTGATGGGGACTTGGCAAGCGAAAGGAGTTTCAAAGAAGCGCACTTTCTTCTACTAGAGATAGGTTCGAAGTGATGACTTGAGCACTCTTTGTAATCCCTGCCGCACAAGATTCGATGAAAACGATTTTGAATTCTTTCCAGCTTAAGTGAATTTTCTGTCGACAGTCCAGCTAGTAATGGTGAGCAATACTCCAAAATCGATCGCACAATTGCGATGAAAGCGTTGATTAACGATGCCTCACAAACGTCATTTTGTTTAAGCACACGGATGATGAATAGTCTTCTTGCTGCGGTTCTTACAGTAGCATTGATGTGGGTATTCCAATTATTGTTCGGGTCAAAACATACACCAAGGATTTTCAGCTCTTCCACCAGGGGAATATTCGACAGACGTATAGGAGTAAAGCTTGGAGAACGTGCAATTGCCAACATTTTGCACTTATTCATATTGAGAGGTAAGTCAACGCTCACAGACCATTCCAATAGCGAATGATGGACTTCTTCCACGTGAGCATTTGCTGAATCTATAAAGATTGGAAGGCAGGTAGTAAAGTGATCAGCGTATTTCACAATTTTACACGGTTTGCCGGATATATCAAAGCTGCCAGTCACAATGGAGAACAGGTAAGGACCAAGTATTGAGCCTTGAGGGACACCTGAACTCACTCTGACGTAGTCACTTTTCACCATTCCGATGCGCACACATTGCCATCGTCCCGTTAAGTAACTGCTAATCCACTGAATGAAATACGAAGGTAAGTTGCACTCGATTAGTCTGTTAATGATTATATTGAATTTTAATTTATCAAATGCCTTGATGAAATCGTAGGTAACGATTTGGATGCCAGATACACCATGATCGTCCAAACATTTGGTATAATAATCATGAAGAGCTATCGTGGCGCATGCTGTAGACGACGCGGGTCGGAATCCATATTGATCTCTTCCGTACCCAAGAAGAAGTTTATCTCTCACGTCATGCAAAATGAGGCGCTCTAATACTTTCAATGGCACAGAAATCACAGTAATTTGGCGAAGTTCATCCACTGATGCCTTTGAGGATTTGGGAACAGGTGTTGTAATCGAACACTTCCACCGTGTAGGGACAATACCACTTCTCAAAGATAAATTATAAATTTCAGCCAGAGGTTCCGCTATGAAAATTGCAGCCGATTTGTATAGTATTGCTGGAATATCTGGAGAAGACTTTTTAGTTTTAATTTGACACAAAGTTTCCTAAACATCATGAGTTTCCAATTGTGGTAAGTACTGAGGTAGAAAAGACAACTCATAATTGTCACTCTCCTGAAAATTATTAGCAAAATTACAGTTAATGACGTTCACAGCGGCTTCAAGAGATCCTATTTGCTCGCAGATGGCGTCAATTACATTTTGTCTATTTTTGCCCGATACACAATTGATCGCATGCCATACATTGTTGCCCCTTATCCTTAAATACACGATAGATCAGATTGCCATGCAAAAGATGTGCGGCTGGTAGGATTCGAACCTACGACCAAGGTTAACTAGACCTGTGCTCTAACCAACTGAGCTACGAGCCACTTACGCGACTCTGTCAATTGGCAGGATCAAACCCTCACCACCACACATCAGTTGTCAAGCTAATGACAGCTAGCGGGAAGTGCTTTGCATGAGTTAACATTTTCAGTTTGAGAGAACATGCGCATTCTCACTCTCTTCTTTAACCATGTCCATGCCTATTCGACTCCTTCTTCCTAAAATTTTGCTCCCAATCATGTGAATTTCAGGACACAATATACTTAGTGTGTGAACATATTAATAGTGGTATTCATTTTCTCTCCCTCTTCCCTTCATGCAGGAAATAACAGATTTCGCTATAGTTCTTGACTCTGCTATTTTTGGCATTTAAGAAGCCCATTAATTTCTTAGCTTAAGAGGACTGTCACTTCGTTCACGCAGGTTCCGGAGAAGGCAGGGAAAAAGTAACTGCTCCAGGGGGTCGAGCTCTATTCATCCCACTTTCATTCTTTCGTGCTGAGTTTTTAGCAAGAATGCAGAGCGTGTCAACTTTAAGCGTCTTCGGTTTGACCAGAGCTGAATTTGAAACCAGGTCTCTCGGACGCAGAGCAGGCACTCTACCACACGGCCACTGCGCCGGTGACATGGAAAGGTAATGGGTGATATCGTTTATCGCCATCGGTTGGGATAGTAAGATGTAGAAGATCCGCATTTCTTGAACCCTTTATATGAGCAGTCGAATACATGCAGATCTTCTATCTCATTCAGGGTTCGGCAGCATAATCAGGTTAATTTTGCAATTTCGGTCCTTGAAATACCTTGATGCCCTGACCGGTGGACCGCCACTGTAGATCCAAGACTTCATGTAGTTCATTTCAGAGAGCATCTCAAGACAAACTTCATTAACCTACAACTACAGCCTGATATACTCATTCAGCGTGTCATTGTAAATTATAACGAATCCTGGACAGTACCACCGCAAAAATCAAAACTATAACAGTACACGAGGCGCCTTTCGACCGAATCGCTCGGACATCATCAGGCGTATGATTTATTCATGTCGTAACATTCAATTTAGAAATGGGAATACATAATACATAATAATAATTGACTCATTGATGTATTATGTATTCCCATTTCTAAATTGAATGTTACGACATGAATAAATCATACGCCTGATGATGTCCGAGCGATTCGGTCGAAAGGCGCCTCGTGTACTGTTATAGTTTTGATTTTTGCGGTGGTACTGTCCAGGATTCGTTATAATAAACTACAGCCTGAGTTAGTTTCAAATATCCAGTTTTTTTCAAGCAAATTTCACTTCAACTTCCGGGGCGCTCTAGGCAGTGTGCGCGGATGAAATTGGTACCATTAGAATCGGGTTGATCTATCAAATTTATTTTTCAAAAGCATGCTTTTCTGAAGGGCGTGGATAAATGTGAAATATACCAAAAAATCAGTCTTGAGTTTCTTGTCGTCCTATAACCGGCATTTCTGTAGAAAACTTAGTGAAATCTTTCAACCCATCTTCGATTGATGAATTATTTTAGGGACTTGCATTTAAAGTCTGATTTTATTACCAGTCCACTGAACATGGAAACTTGGACTTCTAAGTGACTGAACGCTTCAGTTCATAAATTAACTTTTTCACATGAAAGAAATGAAAGATTGAATGAGTCACACGCTACGTGCATCATCAGAATTTTTGTATTGAAATTAGAAATGCAGTTCAGCAATGTTCAGAGCTTATCTAGCATCTATTGATGTGCAGTCTAGTTCTCACAGGCAGGCTGTTATGACTACTTTCCCGCTGCTCTTCAACAATAGCTCTGTCAATTTTGACAATGCCACTCGAATATCGTCACTTGCATCCAAACAACTCCTGAATTTCGTTTTCAAGTTCAATAATTGTGAAAATTCTGTCTCAATAAATAGGTAGTTGGAAAAGGCATCTCAATAGCAGTTTTTTCAGCTGCGGGGACCTCTAGAATTCACAATCAGATGTTTCGTTCTGTTCAAAACAGGGAATTAATGTATGTGATAGAACATCTGACATCTATTTTACCGATGAAGCAAAGTAAAGTAATATTTTGTATAAATTCTGTATAATATTCAATATATGAAAAATTGTGTATTTTCAATTAGATGACTTGCATCTGTTCATGCACCAGTCTGTCCTACATATACAGAGAATTTCTTGTATAAAAGTGTATGATGCCCTTATAGAAATTTCTTTAAAAAAGCCGTAAATTAGACTATACCAAGTTTACTTCATTTATCTGCGAAATATTTGCCAGTGCAATATGTCCATGAATTTATGGTGAAAACGTGCTTATCTCCGCCTTCTTAAAATGTTTGCATATTATGCTGAAATGAATGAAAATTCCAATTGACTGTTTCGTATTATATTCTTCTAAAAATTAACTTTGGACGTCACAGTAAGAGTATCAGGTAATGAGGTAAAGGCGGATTTAGGGAAGGCAGTAACCCTGGGTCCGCTGCATTTAGAATGTTTTCAAGACGAATTCCGATTTCCATTTGTGACAATCAACTACATAGTTCAGCAGCATAGAAGTCAATTTCAGAGGAAGAGGAGGCGTCCCTCCCTTTAAAAAAATATTCAGGGGCACTGCGTACCCCGTTCGCACAAAGAAAAAACTTTATTCAATCTTAAGTCATTGAGAGTGAAGTGCATAGTTATAGACCCCTTTATGTTGTCGGTAATTCGTGCAATGCTATCCCTCGACAATTTGGTAGTAGTTCGATTCATCCTGATAATGCCTCAGTGTATCTACGCTTATAGGAGGGGTGATGGTGTCAGTGGCCCCTGCCAAAACTTGGTGGAGTTGGCGAGGCTGGCGACACCCCTCATGAATAAAGAGAGCGCCTTCTTCTCTTCAGAAATGACAATAGAAGAAGAGAAACATGGCACCCTCTTTGTCTCCGAACGACCGTTGGAGAACTTTATGGCAATGGGCGTCGGCCCCTATTATTAAACAGTGGTGTAACAAGCGCCCTTTTCACACTATTTGCCAGAGCATTCCAAATTTGTCATCCCTTTCTAAAAAATGATTCAAGTATATTTAGATTCCTTAATTATAAGACAAATTTCGATTGCCCGAGAACTGGACGGCGCCGCATGGCACTTATTGCACGACACAAACTTCGCAATGCATCTCTTGTGTTCCGTTGCAAGTTACGGAGCAACAGCCTACAATATGAATGGTGGGGCCTCTAATAGGCGGACAGACTCAGTTTGGGCGGACTCGAGCACTAGACTTGCTCTACATATGTACCGAAGTGCGACCTTAATCAACTGTTATCCTAGCTCGAATAATAATGCAAAAAAGACCTCTCTGCCGTAAATCGTTTGATAGCTGCATCGCAACGTGTCGGAGGTTCTACTGTGTCTTCAGGCAATAAATCAAGTCAAATTTGGCCCTGACATGATATATTGCCTAAAGACGTAGCAGGATCAGTACCTGTCTTTTTTGCATTATGAAACATCCGTCTGCCTCAACCACGCCACGCTTGCATTATCCTAACTTGACGCATCAAAATCGACATATTCATGTAAATGTTTTTATGAATTCTAAAACGATTTTAACTCTCTAACATCAATCAATTGATGTGTACATGTATTTCATTACATTATCTCTTATTTCGTTCTGTAGGAAAGGATCTCTCCCCAACCTGACTGTTCCTCCGCCGTTTGACCAGCAGCATCGCGATGGAGAAGTGCATTTGACACGTGAAGCAATCCGACAGCAAAGAGTTCTAGTCAAAGATAATATGCAGTTACTGCGGATTTGGGTTGCGATGGTGCACCCGGAGTATGGGGGTCTCAAGCGTCACAATTTCAGGCATAAGTTGTCTTATTTCACAGACTGTGTGTTGGGATGTGATCTTGTGGATTGGTTGATCAATCACAACAAAGTCAATTCCAGGTGAGTAGACTGTCGTAACTGAGATTTAGTAGTTATTATCGTTTAATGGTTTAAATCCAGTGTTTCTCAATATCATAGGTGCTGGGGCCCTTCGCATGGAGGCTAAGCGTTCGGACTTCTGATCTTTTGATCACATGGTCGAGCCCCGAGGTGTTATTAAAAGTCCGCAGAAAGGGCTTCCGGTTTGAAAGAGTCACATTGCTCTAGCAAGGTCTGACTGTGTCAGTGCCTTCCAAGCTCCGGGGAAGTTTCATTTTTATGCTGGTGTTCACTTTCTTTATCAATGAACAATTCATGGTCAAATAGAAAAGAAAACAAATTCGGTAGATGGTCAATCATTAACTAAAGATGCTCAGAGAATTTGCAGATGAAACAAAAATTAAAATGCATAACACAACTTCTAAGACTTAAACACAAAATTAATGCTAAGATCTTTGTCAAAGTTGAGAAAAAATTGTTTTAGACGCTTTTTAATGAGATGAGATTCTTTCTCTATTAAAGGAATCTTGATACGAAAAAATCATATTGTTGGTGGAGATTCGTAAAACTTCTCCTCTACAATGACAAAGATCTGAAGCGTTAATATTGTTTTTAACACCAGAAAGTTGGGTCTTTGCTTCATCTTGAAATCTTTGACTCCCAAGCTCCTTTTAGGTGAAATTATTTATTCCTTTAAATGTGAGGTTAATCTGCACTTTTCTTACATTGGCAAGACCATCCATCAATTAGAACTTGGAGTTATCACCCATCTTCTTAATAAGCAATTGTTGAATGATGAATTTTGTCACTGTCTTTCATGCGTTTGGCTTTTTGTTTCTTTTGCAAATTTTTTGATCATCTTTGGCTTAACTCTTTATCGTGATTCATTTATGGTTAAGATTTTATCTTAAGAGTTGTTAATACTTGACCATTAAATGACCAGTCTGAAGCATTGAATTTCGAATGAAATTTTTTCGCTTATAAATAGAATAAATATCCTGTGAATATCATGTTTCGCGTAGGAAAAAGTCTGTCGTAACCCTTCACAGCTTTTGCATTTTACACTCAGGTTTGTCCAATGATAAACCCTGAACCTCATTGACCCTAAAAGTTCGGAAATTCTTGACCGTTGATATAAATACACGAAACATCCATTACTTGCTGGACTTGACGAATTTTTCAACTAAGCTAGTATGCCGTGTAGTGAAATCCCGTGGTCATTCTCAGAAATTCGGCTTTCCTTGTGCATTTAACTAAAGCATAAATATTTATATGCATCAGCTTGAGCCATCAAGAAACAATAATTACAACTGCACATTGGAATGCCTTCATTGCTTAACCCTAAAACGGTTGGATGCATACATTTTGTTAACATTTCAACTTGTAGGCACTATAGATACTACAAGTATTCAGTGGATTTTATATTTCATGTCCATGAATAGCAACATCAAATCAATAAGAGGCTGTATTCATTTCTCATCGAAGATATTTCATCGCGTCGCTGTGAGCTTAGGGATCCTCAACCGGTTGTCTGTTGACATTTTGTTAACAATATATACAATGCTTTTGCACAGCTCTGCACAAGTTATTTTCATATCATCATGTAATCTTATTTAGCTCGCATATAAACAAAAACTATTTTTCTGATATCGGACGATGTTTTATACCTTCCTGTCCTATTACAAACTATATGATGCAATAGAACCATGTCTACAGTATATCGTACTGTAATTTCTTCAGATATTCCTATCTTCATGAGCAGCCAGTTACTGGTGATTTGGCTCACAGCCATCAAGGCTATATAATCACGTAATCATCCTCGTGTTTCGTTTATCGCATGTCTGGTAAATAGGCATCAGCAGAAGATCACAGATAAGATTTCAGCTAACGCAAGATTTCGTTTCACACATGACTGGGCCCTGTGATGGGAATAGTAAAACTCTGTTCATAAATGATTGCAGACTTCAGGAAGATAAGGATCTATGTGATGTAACGGAGACACATGTCATCAGTAGAAGTCTGTGAGATGGTCCCTTTATCGCCTGCTTGAATAAGCATTGAATGGGAATTGCCTACCAGTGAAGAAGAAAGCATGACTTGAAAGAGGTTGCGCATTTCAGCTTCCAAAACCCTTAGCGACTCACGTAATCACTTACCAAGAGCTACTTCATGTATACAGGCTGATGCAGTGCTAGGTTCAAAGAAGAACAAAGCATGTCATGTTCTCTTACAGCAACGTTCCTTGTGATGCTTCATGCACAGCAAGGATCCACGCAGTCGTTGTGCGCATCTAACCATATCATAATTTCTTTATTATCATTTTTTTAATAGAAATAGCAGATATCATGTCATGATGACCTGTATCACATGTGCACAAGAAGGCAAAGTGAAATGACTGTAAAGAACTCAAAAAAGAAAAAAATGGCGAAAAATACCCTCGCGTATAAAGTAGGCCTACATACCAAATATCTTTGCTGCATACTGCGTCAATATTTTTTATCAAAGTAGTACAATACATCGACTTTTCTACCCATGTTTTGAGCAGAAGATTATAGAGTGATAACTGCATTCATCTTAACTTTCATTCCTTTTGAAAAGTAGCTCAATGTGAGGTAAATGTTTCTGTTTACAAAATGCTAACAAACAACAGGATGAGGTAAAAAAAAGCAACCTCTTTAGGATTAATGGCTATGGTGGTGCTTATTAAGTTCATGAATGTACAAATTCAGTGATCGGGTCAAACTCGGTCAATGAAACTTTCACTATTTCACGATGCTCCAACTGAATCTGCATTTACGCACACGACACAAGATACACTTTCGAAGCATTTGTGCCTCATGATCCACTTTGAGAAACACTGCTTTAATCTTTGCACAAATTCAACATGAAGCTATTTATGACGTACGTCATGTGACGTTTTGAATAATTATTTAAATTAATAAAGTAAAAAATTAATTAATTGATTAATAAAATTATTAATTTATTAAAGAGATGATTTGTTATTTAGGCGTGTACTTACATGTGAAATGATTTAAAAAGGTAATTTATTATGTCTTGTAGAACGCAAGGCCAAGTGATGTGTCAAGCCTTTCTGGACCTTCACCTGATGCGGCCGCTACAAAGCCGCGAAAATGTATTCCGTGACAGCTACATCATGTATCACATTCGCGAGGTAAGTGCTCATGTCTTCGGGTCCTCAGCGAATCGATAAAGTGAAAATCCATCTTGCAGATGCATCCTGATGATTACAACCGAATCCTTGCGTCCGAAGATGACTTCATCGGCGAATCTGAATGTGAACCACAATGGTTGAGAGATATTGGCAGCAGCATCAATGATGGTCAGTTGAAAGTTTGAATCTGTTGATGATTGCGTTTCTATTGTTCTGATGCTGACGAAATACATTAAGAACTTCAATCTTGTAGGTCAATGACACAATGCATTACAGAATAACACCTCTTCGGCGCATGTAGTCCGAATTTCGTCCTTGTCGTAATATTAACGGGGGTGCATGAAAAATTACGTAAGGGAACGTACATTAGAGACAAACTCTATATTTCTCGCAGTGATGCACAGCATACAATATTTACAGACTGACGTTTTCGACAATTTATGGTTGAATTTCAATTTTCAGATGAATCGGGCTCTCAAGATGAAAATTTTGGACGAGAAACAATCCAAGGTCGTTCCACATTTTATGTCGAGGTTGATAGAGGTGAGAATGGAGTGTCACTGTTCCTCATGACAGACTTTTTTGTTGTGATTGTAGTTGCAATTACAATTATTGAAAACGTAGTTGTAATCAATTACATTTTTAGCCATGTAATTTAGAAGTAATTGTAATTTCTTCGCAGTCAGCACCGCTTGATATTCATTCCGCACGCATCTTAAATTGCTTGACTCCCATCGTCTCGTCGATAACGCGTGACCATAATTAGATGTGTACAACTAGTGTCATTTTTTCAAAAATTGTGACGGAGTATGTTTCCAAAATCCAAATTAAGTGCTGTTGTTATGATATTCTTTCCCCCTAATCCTAATCTTAATTGCTGAACTGAAAATGGAAATCAGAAAACCACTATTACCTAATGTTCTGTGTTAATTGTAGGATGAATGCCTCATACGACATCAATTTGATTTGACACGCTGTGTATGCCTCGAAGTCTGATGCTCCTGTCGCTATTCTAGCAATAATGACTCGAAAATTGTCGAAGGATTAATTTCTAATGTCGTCATTGTATTATCAGCCAGTCACGTAGTATATGCAGTTATAGCTAGCTTGTGTGGTTTATACTGCTTTTTGTTGACTAGCTATGGCGTGATATAAACCGATCCGTAGGCGAAGTTTATATCTACCATAGCTAGTCAATAAAAAGCAGTATACCTAAGAGCCTAAGAGTATACCTAAGAATAACAGTATACCTAAGAGTATACCTGTACCTAAGAGCTAGTTATAGCGATGTTATCAACCGACACTTGACAACAAAGTAGCTGATATCAAGCAAAATCAGCCGCTTGAGTTACTGATATCAATGTTGATAATCGATGGAAAAGGTAGATAATACCATAGATAGAAGCACCATGCTACAGTGAATGCTGTAGTATTGACGGTTATTTATGGGATCAATCAATACTATTTGACCAATTTCCGTTCTGATATTGCAATTATCAGATTAGAGATATACATAGAACACTTCCCCAGGAGGTTGATAATAATTCAAATAAATTTCAAAGATTCATTAACAGGTGATTCTCAGTTAACCCTCTCCATATTGTTCTCTAAAGCCCAGCAATGTCCCGGGGGGGCAAAGTCTCCCTCCCCCTTAGCTTATATTCTCCGAATCACATGGAATTCCGGCGCTACGTGTTTCATGTGTCCACTTGACCTAGCTCGCTCGTCTTCGCTATGAAAAGCAATGAACATTTAATGAATATCTAATTGACCAAAGCTTTGCTTTCCATATATCTAAAAATGTTTTTGACTTTCGTAATTCTCCTGATACCCGACTGATTTTGGCTGCATAGAAATCTATTTCATGACATTCATAGACATCCTTGATGATTTCTACAGATCCAATATTCAAAATTAGCCAATCTAACCTGGTTAAATTTGCCTCATCGTAGACAGTCAATTAGCTATTCTTTAATACGGTGAAAAGATGTCCCAGAAAATTGTACCTCAGAAATATCTCGGCATAGAATTCAGTCTCGGTCTCAGGATTTTGACGGCTTATGTTTCAAGTTGGCTTTGTGTATAAGAACTTTGTGCTACAAGATGAAAACAACGGTGGTGGTGGGATTATCCAACCTCGTCTCGCGGACAGGGGCGTGGAGGGACGCCATGAAGGCCGAGGGTAAAACAATGATTCAAAACTAAGATGAATTGAGATGCATGCTGATATCAGGGTGACACTTCAAAATAAGACCAACTACATAATCAACAAAATAATTAGCTTTTCGCAATTATGTTCAGATTTGCATCGATAAAACTCACCGTACGTTCCGTCATCAGGCAGTTTATCTTATCAACATTTAAGTAATTCACACCCAATGCTGCCTGATGTTTCATTCAGGTATTCTTTGAGAACTTATACAGTATAGATGAATTTATTATAACTTGAGATTGAGATCAAATTAGCAAGGGCTAACCTTAGGCGAAACACAGTTAATAATGAATTAAATCACAAATCAAACTATTCAGTAAGTAAAACCAATGTGAAAAATAAAAAATAAAACACAAATGTAAATGTTGAAAATATTCAAATGGTAGGTAATGAAAAAAAGTACTGTGTAAATATAAGTGAGAAAAAAAATTGATGACTTACTCGAGAACTCCTGCCTGTCTGCCACACTGTGTG
Source organism: Prostheceraeus crozeri (assembly GCA_907163375.1). Lineage (NCBI taxonomy): Eukaryota > Metazoa > Platyhelminthes > Polycladida > Euryleptidae > Prostheceraeus > Prostheceraeus crozeri. The sequence goes on along the minus strand of CAJQUW010010883.1, from coordinate 13,516 downwards.
TTGGGCAGTGTAGTAATTGCGGAAACAGCTTATATCTATTGACAAAACTTAATCTGCAGGTCTGGTCGCCCAGCTGCTTGCACATGTCAATTGCGTCAGAATGAAATTAAATGCTTTGATTGAGGAGAAGATGAAGTAGAAGATAACGATAAGTGTAAAGAATTTGATCCCTCAAAAGGACCCATGTGGCGTTCCCCACAGGTTAAAGGAAATAACAACTACAACAGATTACCTAATTGAAAAAATGTGCAATTGAGGTCATCAGCAGGAACTTAGGTAAGGATTCGCGTTTCGGCCCCTACTCCTGAACGCTCAAACTCACCCAAGCGGGGCCCTGCTATATGAAAGCAGCCTCGAAATCAATTAAATCAATGAAAGCACGCACAATTATTAAGAAGCTGCTTAGCAGAAAAATATCCGTATTCCAATAAAGTTTCACTATGCTTATGCAGCTGCTTCTCAGCACTTTGCTTGAGATCTACGCTGTTATATCCTCTCTTAATGAGAGTAGTAGCTGTACGATGAGAGTTATCTGTAACTGTAGAATTCCGCTTCATATATACACCTGAGTGGCTAATTTTAGATAAGCCTTCCACGATTTATGCACGCATATTTATGGTGTATTCATTGCACAGATCCGTCTAATCAGTACGTCTTTGTACTCCTAAGTACCTTCTCAGTGCATCCAACCACCTTGACATCGTAAACAACAATCATTCTGATGATTTATAGGCAAAGTTAAGGAAAAAGTCAAATCAGTCAAAATTGATGACTTTAAAGAAAGGTTGATGACTCAGAAATTTTAGCCGCAAATATCTCGGTATAGAACTCAGTCACGGTCTCGGGATTTTGACTGAATTATCTACTTTGTTTGAATATATTTCGTTAATGACGGAGTTTGTCTTATTTTTGAAGTTTCACTCTGATATCAGCATGCGTATCAATTCATCTTAGTTTAGAATCATTGCCTTGATCTTGTATCACAAAGTTCCTGTTCAAACTGACTAATCCTAAGCCAACCTGAAACACTCCACAGTCTTCTAGTATTTTCGTCACTTCGTCTCTACCAAGAGTGCGATCTGCTCCCTTTGGGTGTCTCTATTCCAGTTGGGTATTCATGACTGCCTATGTTTCACCGGACGGATACTCAGCCCAGCGCTGGCTAATCAACTGATGAGACTACAACCTTGTAGTGTTCTGATATTGCTGTTCACTGTGTTATTAATATTTATTTTTGACGAAAAATTGGATCATTATTGACACTTGAAGTATTTTGAACTTTGAAGTATTTTACATTTATGTCAGGAATTTATTATAAAAAGTCAATGGCGAATCGTACATGCGTGATCAACATGCATTTTTGTTAAATCATATCCCCAATGTCAAGTACAAGTTATCGTGCGCTCTTTGTTATACTTCGCTAAATGTAGTTCCTCTAAATTACAGTTTTTCGCAAACCAAATCAAAGTACGTTTCTAATTCATCGAATATATCATTGTTAAGTGTAACATTCAGCTTCGCATTCGCACGGTCCTGTAGGTATGTCCCCTGCATGCATCTTTGGTATATTTCTTTCTTGCTGGATGGGTGCGGCAATGTGACTTTTCGATTCGCTTTCTGAACATATTCATGTTATCAAGGAGCAATTATTTACGAATTTGGCCATTATTTCCTCTATTAAATGGTAAATGTTTGAAGTATCATTTGTTTCTAAGAACTTGAGATTTGTTATCCTAAACTATGTTAAGTGGTGACATTCGTTTAAACGATGAACTGGGTGGCATGTTTCTTCTGTCGACTGTTGGCTATACTTGAGAAACAAGCGGAACTGTGGAGCCATGGATGTAACAATGGGCTGAACATTTGTCAGTCATTTTACAGAATTCACACGGAGATTGTGTATTCAGTTTTCAACACAAATTAACAGATGGCAACGTACTATTCAATTTTGAAGAATAAGTAGCAACACGAGTAGTGGCAATAATGAATAAGCCACGAAGAAAAATCAGCGCGATAAGGGTATTGCAACAACTTGCTGCTAATCGAGAGTAAGGCAAGGTTTTCTGCGCATCGCAAGAACATAGCCAGAGCAGCCTGTTGTGCAGTTCTTCATCTTGTCAATCCTCCCTCGACATTGTAAGCTACTGGGAGTTTTTTCAAACTGTACTGAGAAGACTTCCTAGGATAAAACGGCCGCCAAAGAATGTCGTGATTGAATTCTTCAAGTCTGAGAACACGTTTCTATACTTGCCCATATTGGGTACACAAATTAAGAGTGAAGTTCGCCCATGATTATCTAATACAAGATAGATTAATTATTTCTTTATGAAGACTATTATCATAAAGTTATGAACCTAGTGTCCTGCAGGGCTATTATCAGGGATTATTAACCTTATTAAGGTGACTAAGGTAATTATCCGAAACATCGAGTAAGTATATACTGTATAGGTAGATTGTCGACTCAAAAAAGTGTCTGCATACAGTAAAAAAATTTAAATGAAAAGTTTCAGTTTTTGCGGAGATTGCGTTCCCGTGGTCCAAAAAATTATTTGAGCAGTTTTTGATGACCTAAAATTATGCAGATTTAAATACTGTCGAGATGAAGCCGCTTTGCAAGTAGTATGAAGCAAGTTGGATATCAAAAGGAATGAATATTTGCTAATAAGCATCCTAACTAAGCGGAAATAAAGCTGATAATGAAGGGAATTTCAAGATCCGTATTATAATGGAAGTCTTCATGAAAAAGTCGCGATATTATTCGCATTTTCTTAGCTGAGATGTCAAGTTTTCAATTCAATTTTCACCGGCATGATTTTATGATTCACGAAATTTATCTTTCATTTCTTGAATCTGAATAATGATGTGGACCCATTTGCACCTTTTTAAGTTAATTGAAGTTATTGTCTTTGATTAACTTATTTTGCTCTACCAGTGGCAGGTTCCTTGTGATATGATCACGCCAAAGAAAATACCCTTGAGGTTGAGCATGAAAGTAATAGGAACCCATCGAATTGATAATTAAGCAAACATTGACTCTCCAAGGCTGTCATGACACGCAGGATCTGTAAAATACAATCATTCCTTCTGTATTGCTATCATGATCACTCAATTCCGTTGTAATTTCTTCAAAACAGCATAAATGCGCATATCTCACATTTGGCAACAATACCCATTTGTATTCACCTCGAGTTCATTTAATAAAGTCGAAAGTGTATACACATTGGGGATTTAATAAATGCGGAGTTACCTCTCTACCTAACATACTTACTCTATAATCCGAAATGAGGATTAATTTTAAGCAATCACTTGCTAATTATCTTTTGGTGCGCATTCTTAAAACCTGTAGACTTTTCATTAACCCTATCTTACCTGGGCTTTTTTTAACTGTCTCAGTCTGGGGAGGGGCCGACTCGGCACCCCCTCAGATTTCCTAAACTAAATACTCAAATTTAATGAAATTACATGAGTAATGGACAAAAGACCGTTCCAGGACACCATAAAATCAAAAAATTAGTACTTTTAAAAACGACATAAATTTATGAATTTAGTCCCTTTTTCATGTTTTTAAGACCTAAATTCATGAATTTAGTCTATTCAAAAAGTACCATTTTTCAAAAAATGGCATTTTTAAAAACAACATAAATTCATGAATTTGAACCCTTTTTCAGGTTATGAAGACCTAAATTCATGAATTTATGTCGTTTTTAAAAATACCCAATTTTTCAAATTTTTCAAAATCTCAAATTTGAGAATTACAATTTTCACCCCCAAAATCATGACCGTTCTAGGACACCGAAAATCATAAAAGTTAAGAATCTCAAATTTGTGATTATGTCATTTTTCACCCCCGCCAAAATCATGACCGTTCTAGGACACCGAAAAAAATCATAAAAGTTGAGAATTTCAAATTCATGAATTTTATCCATCTTTCAGGTTTTTAAAATATATCATGTGACTAGCGAACCGAAGGTTCAGGGCTTCGCCGTTAAAAATATTTCTTTAAAAATGGAAGAAACAAAAGTGGAAGGAACTTCAGAAATGGAAGGAACCTCAAGAATATATCCTTCGTTATCATATGAACGTAGTTCTACTTTAATGGACATTGAAAAGATTAACATTGAAAAAATGAATAAAGAAAAACACAAAGATAGAGTTAGGTATATGAAAGATAAGGAATCTCAATTATTATTAAGATTAGAGCATTATAAAAAATTAAGAAAGAGATGGACTAAAGTTAAGAATGTAACACAAGGAATTGGCATATTCTTAACAATAAGTTTAGGTGCTTTGACAATTGTTATATCTTCAGGTGTTTTAGTAATTCCAGTAGTTGCTACAGCTTTAACAGGTACGGGTGTTTTTGCAACTTCACTTGCTACAATGTTAGATAAATCTTTAATATCAAAGAAACGAAAATCATTAAAAACTAAGCATTTACATATTAAAGAAGTCTATGACAAATTACACTACTACTTTCAAAGAGTATGTGATGATAATATTATTACGTTAGATGAGATTTAAAAATTTGATCAAATAGCTAATGAAGTAAATCAAATATCATTTCAATCACAGACAGAAAAAGTTAATGATAAAAATAAAAAGGATGGTAAAATTTCTAGTGATGGTAAAAACTTTTATTGATGATAAAATTTTTAATGAAGAAAATGAGAAAATTTTTTTAGAAGAGCTAAAAACTTTATTAGACAAAACTTTATTAGACAAAACTTTATTAAACAAAACTTTATTAAACAAAACTTAAAACAGGAAAATTTTAAACGTGAAAACTTTAAACGTGAAAACTTTAAACGTGAAAACTTTAAACGAAAAGATTACAAACAACAAAGCAATAAAAAAATAATTTGTTCAGTAAAATGTTTTTGCTGTATACCAATGTTACCACAAAATTCAAATATTATATTTTAAAAAAATAGACAAAATTAAAGCTGATAATAAAAAATAAAATATTAAAACATTATATTTGTATATTTTTATTACTCGGTAAACAATTGTTCGATAACTCTTTCATGAATTTTTTTATCAATATTAATTGTGATAAATCCATAATCTTTTGACCAAGCATTATTACACGATTGTTTAATTCATCTTTATCTCTTATACATAAATCTCTTAACAAATCACTTAAGTTTCTTGCATTTATTTCAAATAGTATAAATATATTTGCATTCTTTCTAATAACACTTCCATCTAATGAATACATACTTTGTGTCAAATAAAATACACTACAGTTATTATGTCTACCTCTTGTGAAATAATTTCTTTGTACTGACTGATTTCTGTCATTAACACAATCATCAAAAATTACACAATGTTTCATTGTTTTATCTAGTTTACTAGGATCTTGCATATTACCACTATCATCTATTAATTGTATTTTTATATACTTATTTTTATTAGATTCAACTAATTGTTTATTTTTTGCTGCTTCTTCACACAACAAATTTATTTCTTCTTCATATTCAGATTTTTCATATTCTTCGAATAGAGAAGCAATTGCTGTTTTTGTAAGATTATTTTCAAATCCATATTTTAAAAATTGATAGACGGGTTGTTCTGCCGTTGTTGTATAAATTATAAGATTGTTATAATCCAAAAAATTTGGAGTCGTTAAAATTTTAAATAATAGATATGTTTTTCCACATCCTGATCTTCCACAAATAACTGACAAAACTTTATTAGATAAATTTGGATGATGATTAAATTTAAGTTTTTTTTTATTTAAAGTCATTTCATTCATTTTTAAAGTAATAAATTCATCCATTATTGAATTAGTGTTTTTAAAAACAAAAAATAAAAATTTTAATTTAAGTTTATTTTTTGTTTCTAATAATAAGATTAATAAGATTAATAATGAAAAATGATAAAAAAATTAAACTTCTCTAGCTTCGCGTGGGAGTTTATACCTCCCGTACCAAAAGATCTATCATAATCTCTTCACCTCCAAAATTTTATTTCTTGTCCTTTTTCATCAGTGATTTTAATGTTAATGTTGTTAATAGTTTTTCTTGTAATAGGAAAATATATTAATGTTTGTGGAAATACATTTAATCTATAACCAATGGGTACAGTAAAAGCTGGAAAACTGAATATTAAATTTGATAATTTACCATTTATATATCCTCCTTCAATAATGTCACAATGTACAACAATTGAATTTATTTCAGTTATTTTTGGAATCTTCTCACCTAAATGATAACCTTGACTATAGGTTTGTTTATTAAATCCTAATAGCTTTGACAATGATCTATCATGATTAAAATCAACTTGATGATTTTCGTCTAAAGTAAGAGAAAATTTATTAACTGCTGGTTCAACTGCAAAATGTAATTGTTTCTTATCTTTAAATGGTATACCTAAATGTCTCTTAATTTCATTTGATATTGTTTCAACTTCGTAAGAACCAGGAAGAAAAGTTAATATTTTCCCAGTTTTTGCCTTTATCAGTAGAATATCTAAATTGATCATTCACATCTTTGATAACGTTTTTGAATAGTGTTAAATGTGGAGAAACTAGTCAATGCAATTTGATAATTTTTATTTTGTTCTAAATGTAGAATGGGTTCTAAATTACAAGTGTGTGATGAAGTAGTTGTTATAATTTTTAACGTCGTACTAAATTTTGATGAACCCAAAATCTCTATCAAATTTTCTAAATGATTATTAATTTTGTCTAAATCTGCTGAACACATTTTTAAACTAAAAAAAAATAAATAAATATTTTTTATAAAAAATTAGAAACAACATATTTCAGCTACACTTTTATAATCCTCTTCATTCAGAATCTTCTTTTCTAACAGTCTTTTCAATATAGCATGAATTTCATTGAAACTAGAATTATGTCCTTCTTTTATTGCAGATATTAAAATATTTAATCTATTTAGTAATTCTTGTGGATCATCTGGTAAAAATATGGTTGTTTCTGTTTTCTGTTTTTTTTGTTTTCTGTTTTTCAGATAAACCTTTCCCTACTTTAACTCCCGTTGATAATAAATTTTCTAATTGTTTATAACGTCTAAGAGTTTTTATTGTGCCAACTCTATCTAATATAGTTTTATATTTTATTAGATCTTCTACAGCATAATTTTTTAAATCTGCTCCTCTTAAAAGATCAACAAAATTTCTATCTAAACTAATAGGTTTTTTTATCTGGAGTAAAAATTAATCCTCGTAAAGGTTGTGGAAATATTTCTTTACCGCCAAGATAAAATCTTGCAAATAATTTTTTATCTAAAAAGAAAGTAGAATGTTCGAATAACATAGATTTTGGTAATTTTTTATCTATGTTTGCCTCTAATAAACCATAGTCATCTAATAGTGTTTTAAGTACAGGATCCGCTATATCAACACGTTTTTCATTAAGTTCCTTTTCAAGAGTTTTAAATGGTTCGACAGTTTTTTCATAATCAGTTTTTACTTCTTCAGTTATTTTTAATTTATCAAACATATCAGATTGAATACCAGCTTTTGTCATTCTATGTTGAAGATGATTTTCTTTCATAATATTTCTTTGTTTTATTAATTCGTCTAATTGTTTTATTCTTTTAAAATTATCAGCTCTAACTTTATCCATTTTTATATGATAATTTTTTATTATTATTTTATTTTATAATATTTTATTTTTATAATATTTTATTTTTATAATATTTTATTTTTATAATATTTTATATTGTTATATTGTTATATTGTTATATTGTTATACTTAGAAAATAGAAATTAGAAAATTAAAAAGGTTCAGTAGTTATTCCATCAGGTAAAATTTTTCTTTTATCATCAAATGGATCTAATGCTAATTTATGTTCTTCTTTTAAATACATTTTATGTTTCTTTGAATTAAGTCTATAATTACATGCCGTTTTTATTTCATTATTAAATAATGCATTTTTATAATCTTGAAATGTTATTTGATTAGCCACTGATGCCTTTGTAATTCCTTTTAATGTTTTATGTGTTTTAATATTTTTAGTTGTATCATAACAGTAACATTTAGATTTTAAAAGTATAGCTTCTGTTATGAAATCTTCATTTCCTTCTAATTCATCTTTTACTTTACATAAATCAGAAGGATGAATAATATCTTTTATTTTATTAATTTCTTTATCTAGTGAAGAACCATATGGTACTGTTAATTCTAGAAAGAATAATAGAATCGGTATCTGTAAAGTGTAATTTATAGTTTTTGCCATAAGCAGGTGCTAAATAATCATATATAAAACTACACATAAATAGTTTAGCTAATTCTAATATAGTGAAACCAATGAAATTAAACTTATCATGTTTTACAATGCTTCTTCTTAGATGAACAGCACAAAGTTCATCACTGAATCTAGTAGTTCTTTTATATGTAGGTTTCCTTGTTAAATTTTGAAATCTATCTCTATCATAAACTATTTCAATATTTTGTCTATTACGCACATTTTCTAAAGTCTTACCATAAAATGCATTATTAATTTGAAGAAAACGTTTCCAAAATCATCTTTATTTCTTTTAGATATTTTGCGTTTTTCAATATTGAACTCAATATAATCTTTTAACCATTTAGATTTTTTGTATACTAGTTTCCGGTGAATTTTTGTGAGAATCATGCCATGATCTAAATACCAATCTAGCATTCTTCCTTCAACAACATACTTTCCTTTATTGCTTTGTGTTAACATAAGTTTTTTTGTTGGTCTGTATTTTTTATGAATTAAAGATTTTTGATAATCTGAAAAATCTTCTATATTGGGAATTTTGTTTTCTGGACAGAAAGGATAATATTTTGTTGCTTCTTTTATATAATCAGGGTATACTAAATCAACTTCATATACATAACCAAAATTATTTTCACCATCATATGTTCTTTGATAATCTAGATCGGGTGAAGCCCTAGTAGACATCTCTGATGACGTACGATTATTACACCATGTCATTTCTCCTGTTGGTAATTCTTGTATCATGCAAGAAGAATATAAGCTATTAAAATCATAATATAATAAATAGTTTTCTCTCATGAATTCATCAATTGCTTTTTCACGTTCTACTCCTTCTTGTTTCGTTCGAAAAATTTCTAATATTTTTTCTTTTTCTTCTGGAGATAAAGGTTTCATTATTCCATATTCTTGTGGATTTACTTTCTTATTATAACATTTAACATATCTATTACCTAAAACTGATGAAACACCACCTCTAATTCCAGATTCAAAAAATAATAATTTATCATATGTATTTTCTTTATAATGTTTAAGTTTAACGGACTTTGTCCTAGAGCCATCGGCTTGAACATTTGTATGTTTTAATCCTGCTAGCCATGTTAAACCTGGTGTAGAATAACAATAACATGGATCTATTCCGTAATATTCTAAACACATATCACGAAAGTTTTCAAAAAGATCAGCTAGTATTAATACATCTATCTGTAGGTATTTCATTGTATAATCATACATTGTTTTACAATTTAACTCTCTCCAATTTTTTTCAGCTTCTGCATAATCTTCTTCAGATAATTGTGATTGTTTTAATGTTGATTTAAATTTATTTATTGGAGGAAGTTGTTTTTCTTCCATAATTTTATTCACAGAATTAAAATCAGTCTTCGACTGCGAACCACAGGTTTTATCTCCAGTTATATCAGTCTTCGACTGTGAGCCGCAGGCTATATACTCATACGGAAATATTCCTTTTAAAGGTTTTAAATTATATTTATTTAATATTTTACATTGTTCAGGTTTCAAAGTTTTTCCCATAACATCTAATGAATAAGGAGTAAAAAATCTAAATGCATCTAAAATTCTAATACAACCTAATTGCATTGAAAAATATTCTTCTTCTTGTTTACATAGTACATTTATTTTTTTGTTGTTAAATTTTTCAGATGAAAATAAATCTTTCATTACTAGATGGAAATCATATTTAGAACCATTATAGAAATATAAAGGAACAAAGTTATATTTAAATTTATTAGCATTAAGATTACAAGAATTATGTGCTGCACCTCTATATATAATCCATTTAGATGATCATGATCTTTTACTTTATCAATATATCTACCTCTGCCAGTTTTATATTTATTTGTAAAACCTTTTCCACAGTAATAACAATTTATTTCATCATAAAATTCTTTTCTTTCTTCATCCGTTAATGGTATCATTGGTTTATTTGTTTCAAGCAATTGTGAAAAACGTCCTTGTAATTCTTCTACTTTCTTTGTAAACATTTCTGAACTGTCTTCACCATAGTATTGTAAATATTCTGATTTAAATAATTCAGGATAATTCGAATGAATGTACATTCCCCAACATAATGGTTTTTGTTCAAATAAATATTTTTCTTTACTTTGTTCAGTTGAACTTTTTCCAGGTGCATTTTTTTCAGAAGTATAATTTTCAGAATTATAATTTTCAGAATTATAATTTTTTAGAATCGGGTGAAGCCCTGGAACTTTCCGTTCGATTTTGTGTCATATTAACATTATATGCTTCAAAATCACAATAAATAGTAAAGGGTACTTTATTTTTAAAATACCATTTATTATATTCTAAATAATCATCTTTAGGAAAAGTATTTTGAACTGCTTCGTTTTGTTGACAATTCTCCAAATGTCTATTCATTTCTTCTAAAGTTCTAAAACTTGTCATACATTGAAGACAAGGAAAATTTTTATTATCTGAAGTTTTTTGTAAATATAGAAACATCTTTACACAATATAAAATGACCCTGATAATATAATATATTCGCTTGTGCTGGTTGTTTTGACTGTTCTAGTTTTTCAAATTCATCTTTATATATTTCATGTGTTTCATTAATTTCTTTTGTAAGATTAAATGTATTTTGATAATAATTTTGATTTAATATTTGTAACTGATAACTATATTCTTTATCATATTGTTCTTTATATTGTTGTAGACATTTTTTTAAAGATTCATTTATTTTTTGATTGGTTTCATTTTCTTCATTATTTAATTCTTTATTATTTAATTCTTCATTATTTAATTCTTCATTATTTAATTCTTCATTATTTAATTTTTGAATTGTTTCTATCTTATTTTGATATTTATGTTGATATTCTTGTAGTAACATTTTTGTTTGTTGTTGATAATCTATTTTACATTTTTGTAAACTTTTATTTAAATTTTCTAATTTTTGTTGGTATTCTGAAGATAAAGATGAATATTTGTAATTATAATCATCAGCACGTCCTTTATAATTATTATGATTAATCATTATTGGTGTTAGTGTTTTAACAAGTTCAAATTTTTCAGTACATATTATATTTCCTTGGTAAAAATATTATGATGCATGTAATTACCTCTATCATTATATACTATTTCTGATTGGCAAAAATTTTTATTATTCAAATAAAATTTTTTTGAATCTGAGTAAAGTGGAGTAATTTTACCAATAGAAACATAATTCACATTTAATTCAAAAACATTTACTTCAATTAAATTTTTTATTCTTTTTATGAAACTTTAGTAACCTATTATAATCATATGGAAATTCATCTAAGCCATCAGAAAGATCAAATTCACTTATGTATTCTTCTTTATTGTAATGACTTAGTCTTTCTTTATGATATTTTGCAGGATGTAAATGTGCTATAATACTCCACAGAAAGCAATGATCATCTTCATTTTTTATGTTGATTAATTGTGGTGAACTGAAAGGTAAAGGAACATAACTACCACCAGTATTATTTTTATATTTATCAATTACTATTTTCTTAGATATTATTTTAACAAATCTCCAACCAGATTCACGTAACTGGGCTTCAATTATACAATTTTCTAATTTAAGTATCATCGATTCAAATATGGGTTGTATATCATTTACATTATGTATTTCTTGTGAATTTGTAAAATGTCCTTGTATTATTTCTTCAGGAATTCCATCAGATCCATTTTTTGTATAAAGTACTTCTACATTCATATAACATTTGAAAGATTTCTTAAATATATTATAAAAGTTGGTTAGAATATCAGAAAAAGTTTTATCGGTTTCATTATATTCAACGGGCGAAGCCTTAGAAGACATCTCCGATGTCCCACGAACAGATTCATTAAATAAATATTTTATATCTGTTTCGGGCGAAGCCCTAGAACCTTCGGTTCGTACGGCTTCATCAAATTCATCTATTTCGTTAAATTCATCAGTATCACTAAATAAATATTTTATATCTGTTACGGCTTCATCTTCACTATTAAAAAATTTTTTATATTCCGAATGTGAATAATCATCAAACATTTTTTTAACTTTTATATCAATAGGCAATGTTTCTAGATAGTTTTTATAACTATTTAATTTTAATATATTTCCTTCATCAGCTCGTTCTACATTTTGTAAATGCATTTTACTTTGTAGATGAGATTGATAACTTCTTTTTGTTTGTAACTTTTTTTTACATAAGACACAATAAAATGTTTTCATTTTTTATTTTTTAAAGAAAAAAATTTGTGTTTTAGTTTTTTTTTTAAAAAAAATTTTTGTTTTAATTTTTAGAGAAAAAAAAAACTAATATATCTGCAAAATCGTGCGAAGCTCTAGGACCTTCGGTTTGATTATGATAAATTTGTTTAATTATTAAGTATTTCACTTACATCATTTATTAATGGTTTTATATCATTAAAAGTTTTTTTGGCTTCAACAAATGTAGATTTGGCATCAGAAAATGTAGATTTAACATCAGATATTATTGGGGTTGCTTTTCTTAATCCGTTTCTAACATCATTGATTGCAATTTTCAAATAGTTTAATGTTTCGTTATCTTGTAATCTTTTTGGTATTGGTATACCAAATTTTGCATTTAAATAATGATCGAAATAAAAATAAAATGTATCAGGAATAATTTTTAGTGGTACTTTTGCTTCAGACTCTAAAAAGATAATTATTTGTTCTATAACTTGATTTGATAAATGTTTTGTATTTGCATACATTCTAATATCAAAATCTTGAGAGTTATTATAGATTTCATGTTCGGTATCTACTAATATATTCAAGTCTTTATCATATACTTGCATATGTTCACTTATGGTGTCAACACGTATTATTCCATATTTATGTTGTGTATAATACGATAAAGGCATATTCATTTTATAATTTTTATTGATATCATTAAATAATGCTGCATTATTTTGTGTAGTTGTAAAAAATGTTTGAATGTTTTCTCTAATCTTATTATCTACATCACAAGCTTTATGAGCTAATACAACTATTTGAATATTTTGATGTCTTCCTTTTGTAAATATTTCTGACATATTTTTTTGTTGATAAACTTGCAACATCATCTAAAATTAATAAAGATTTATTTTCAGGTGTACCAGCAAAAACTTTCCATATGTTGTAACTCATCTAATTGTTTATCATTATAGACGTTTGTAAAAGTTGGCCATTCAGAAGTATGCATACTAAAAATATGTACTTTTGTTTCGTCCTTATAATATTGGTTTATATATATTTTTTAAATAAACGTAGTCTTACCACTTCCAGTTTTACCGTAAACAATGAAATGTAAATTTTCTTGATA
>CAJQUW010010881.1:0-36815 GCA_907163375.1 Prostheceraeus crozeri | reverse complement strand
GGCAGCCTTCAGTCATCTGATACTTCCTAAGATCTAGCGGCATTGACTTGAATTGGTGTCTTATCGAGCATCTGAAATTACTATCACCAAGCAGCTGTTGTCCGCTCTATTCTTACCAACAAAGCGAAGAATCGGATTTTATGGTCCTCCCACGGGAACCTCTTTATACGGCATCATTGCGATACTGTTCATGAAGACACTGGGAAAAAGCGCACAACATTCTCTTCCCAATGTTCCATTATATAAACGTTTTGTTAATGAATAATGCAGATGAAGCTCATCAAAGATGTCTTGAATATCATGAATAATCAACATGATGACGTCAAAGCTGCCTCGTAAAAAAAATATTTCATGCTTTTGTACCATAAAATAACTGTGGAAGTTGATAATGAACTGAAATTCAATACTTATAAAAAAATCTGCAAATAAAGACGTGAGTGAAGTTAGTCCGTACCACACTGAAAATCGAGTGTGCCTACTCTTGAAAACAACATGTACACATAATTCGAGAGTGGCACACTCGATTTTCAGTTTGGTATTGACAGTTTGTAATTGACCACCAGTTTGACTTTGGTGGACACATTTGATGCAATCGATGATCAGGACAAAGTGAAATATTCTTTAGGAGTCGAATTGTACTTCGTTCATGGCACATTCTGACGTCAGGAAAATCTTCACAGTCACAGTTATCTCCACACCTCAGACAGCCCAAACTAGCTGTAGAATCCGCAGAAATGCGGATGCACCTCCGCACTCCCACCCATCACCCGTCTGCACCATTTGTAAATATCGCGTGTGCCTCTCACAACCACCACAAATACACTTATTGGGAGTGCGTCTGCTCTGAGGGGTGGTTCTCAATTTTCAATCGATGATTTCGCAAGTAAATTAGTAAATTCCAGTAAATTTGACAAATAAGAGGTGGCACAAGCTGCACACTCTCGAATTATGTGTAGATGTTGTTTTCGAGAGTGGTGCACTCGATTTTCAGTGTGGTGTGGATAATGGCACGGCTAACTTCACACACATTAAATAAATATATATTCGTCTATTTCAATTCGAATATCCCAACAACAAAATTCGCTTTTATAACTAATGAGCGGAACAGAATCAAAGAAAGATGCACTGAAAAGGACGACCTTATGAAACGCAAATCCAAATTCAAAGCAATGCTTGAAATAATTGGATATTAAAAGGAGGTAAACGCATTCAAAAGTTGTTTTGAAAATAAAAATTAAGACATCATGCACTTTAAATTAAACTATGTATCTGACAAAGCAAACCAACAAACCAAATACATTTTCAACAAAGAATGTCAGACTCGCGCAACAAACGAAAGCTTCACGTTGTGTCCTCAAATGCCCTCAACCACATCGAGTGATATATAATCCAAAAACTGCTCACTGAACGATATATCGAAGTGCTTCAGAAAGAAGCAATTTAAATGAAATGTGCAAAATGCAACATCAGGAACACTTCCGGCCTCTACATCAATGCATGCGGCACATATTCGAATGAAGCCATCTTAGTGTTCAAACATGAGATCCGATGTTGAGAAGAATTTGCCATCAGTATCGATTCTACAACTAAAAATGAGGCAGGTATCCATTTGAATGAATCTATCATCAAAATAAAGAATAATCTTGCAACCAACACTTGCCTTGAACAGCAACATCTTTTCTTATAAATTTGAAAACCCAGCAATTCTTTACCAGCTTGATTGGACGATGGGACTGGACTATGGGACATTTTAATACATATTTGTCATTCCGTAGCTAATCAGATATCCCTTTTTATCTTGTAAATGTTTGTATTTTTGCATCCTTTTACATATATCACTGTATTGTGGCATTTATTTTTAACAAATACATGTATTTATATTCAGAATAACTGTGGTGAATGGTGGAGGTATATGGATAGTAAAAATGTTGATATGACACTGTGAACACCACTACACCAACACATATCGATATTTTCTGCAACATTATTCACACCAACTTTGTTTTGCACCCACTTAAAGTAGATGTAGCAATACTATTAAAAGTCTTTGGTTGTTGATCAAAAGTCATGACTAAGTTCATGCCGGACGTGCCTGCAAATTTTGCCATGCCCGAACTCGTGTACGGATGGTCAACTTAAATTGCAACCTCATGGACTCGTGCCCGAGCAGTCTATTCAAATTGTAACCGCACTCGAATCATGCACGGTTGGTCTATTTAAATTACTCCACCAAATAGATGGACTGCTGAAATGAACCAGTCGACACGGACATTTGACAGGGCATTCTGCATTAACCGCTTACAATATCAACGATTTCAATATCGGGTATATATGTATGCAGTTTACATGTCCCAATCGTTCCCCAGCTTTTACCAATACCTCCACCATTGCTAAACCCTGGAACCTAAATGCCTGCACTTTCTCATGCACTATCCAGCCTCACTGCCAAAATTTTGCTGCGAAAAATCAGACAGAATAATTGACAATGCGAAGAAATACAAGAGCTTCATCAAACTTTTCTCGCCCTTTCGATCATTTTGTTGGCTAGAAGTTTCGCCTATTTTCTTCTACAATGTAGTCATTTTGATTCATAGCGAAATAAACTTTTTTACTGGTAATAATACTAGACTATTATCGCTTATCACTGCTGACAAAACGCCGTACATGGAAAATGACCACGCAATAGTAGTGCCCGAACCGAACCCGAATCCCCAATACGGATGTCTATGTCTGTGATGGTTACAGACAAAACGGTGCTATTCTAAAACATTAAGGAGTCCGTCCATTTTCAATATTCCATTTCAGTCTGCATTGGTTATAAGCAGCTTAGTCCTAACTTCATTATCCAAAATCTTCTTTGACTAGGCACAAAATTATTAGGAACAGTTGTTGATTACAGGTATCATATTTCTTTATTGATCTATAATAAGATATGCCAATGTGATTGATTCAACAAGAATTCTCATTAATCCAGATTACTTCTACACCTTTCCATGTCTATTTCAGATCTTTCCTAATCGATTTCAGATCTTTCGAAATGAATTTCAGACATTTCCAAGTGGATTTCAAATATCTTCAAAGTTAAGTTTCTGATAGATATCTAAAATTCATTTGGAAAGAACTGAAATCAATTTGAAAAGATCTGAAAAAGACATGGAAAAGGTGTAGTTGCTTACTAGCATACAAATGAAGCTGACTTTGTATTCTTTTGTACGAAACAGATACCTTGTTCAACGGAATAGAGTTCTCATTTTCTGAATCAAATATTTTGTATCTCACATCAGAATCTTTATTAAGCATTGAATTGCATCATGGGAACACATCTGTTTGGCCGCTATTTAATCCATATAAGGAATTTTCAACAAGTCTTATTCAAATCAACACAACTCCTTGTCTAATAGAGCCTATGCAACCAAATCCGGAGTAAATTTGAGATGTGCGGTGCCCAATTAGCATCATAGTAGGTGGATTATCGCGGGTTATAATAGTTAATCTTAAATTTTGTAAAGAAATTATATTTCATATATATCTTATTTTATATTATTGTATTTTATTATTCAGAAGTGTTTCAGCAGGTAGACTAATTGATTGGATCGATCGCTTTAAGTTAAAAACGTAAGACAAACTCGAAAGTCAATTATTCCAATGTCACTCAATTCATAGTGCGAATAAACGCTAATCCTCACTGCCAACAAGACAGTAAATCTGCAATCAGCTTGAAATGTCAAGATTAATGATTTTCTGGAATCTGATGTCATCGCGTCATTGAAAACCTGCATATTCATTCGTGAGAATTATTGTTTACGTACAATTGTTACCTTATCCTATGATCATCAAACAGTGCAATTATATAGTCGTTTTGTATATTGCTTGCGTCCGAAGGCAAAGGGACTTGTGAATGAAACAATTTATCTCTTCTCTAATTTCAATATTGCCATAGTCAGCAGTTGAAGTACATATGGCCTATTAATGATCAGTGTACGCTTCACTGCATCCATCATTTATATAATCTAATGAAAGAGACGAGGATGTAGCCACAATGTCACATGATGAAAATGGTGACAAGATTTTTCATATTTTATGCTTTTCTCTCAACGATTTTGGGTTGCAGTTTTGCTAAAACATCCAACTGTGATGCCGTTTGTTATATTGACACTCTTCGATATTTATCTTGCAAAGATGATCCAGCGTCAATTCCAGCCGATTCACATGGTGCGGCATTAATTTGTCTGATGATTGAATACCCAATGAGCACTCAGATCATCATTGGAAACTCCGAAGATGTCGACGGTATAAACGAAGACAGCTTTGATGTTTTCAGAAAAACAGCTGTTAGGCCTAAATTATCTTTTCATATAGGCTTGCAATTAACAATAAGATTGAAGGTAAAACTTCTTGGTCCTGGACTCTTCAATAAGCTGGACAATTTGCAACGTCTTGAAGTACATCCATCTCATGTGAAACCGTGTGCTTTTTATGATTTGCCAAAGCGAGTATCTCAAGTTCTAATTCAATGCGTGTCTCCAAAGTTACAAATGCTAGATGCCATCTTTTGGCCAACAGATTCCAAGATAGAATTCAAGCTCAACATGTGTTTGCAGAAATTATCGTGCTTCGTTTGCAGGCAAACTGTTGAAAATCCTACTGCTAATAAATATTCAGTTATAAAATCAAAAGATTCAAGTACGCTGCTGTTGGACACTGAAGTTTCTTTATCAAATTGTAAAAGGGCGCGATGTAGCCCAGATGCAAGTATTTGCCGCAAGATTGTTACTACTACTTCTACATCAACGACAACGGCAACGTACACAACAGCCGGTGACCGTCCAGTCAAAGATACGACGTCAAATCAACCGTTGATAACAAGTCCTACGATTTCAGTCATGACCACTCCTTCAACGCTGAAAAATTCATTAAATCTCAAGAGCTCTTCAAATGTAACGGAACCTTCAGTGAAAACAAGGCCTAAAGTGATGATAGGACGATCTACTCACAGAAAGAGTAAACATCATTATCCATGGCCTGTCAGATCAACTTTGTATTTCAATATGGACAAGAGAAGAATGCTACTCATTGCCACTGAGATCGCTGCCCTGAATTCAATCATTTTGATTTCTCTCCTAATTTTTGTCATTCACATAAGCCGATGTTGCTGTCGGCAGAAAAAGAAAGATTCTGTTCCTGCATTGTTGCCAAGTCAGAGGAACTACTATAATCCGGACTACACCAACATCAGCACATTTTGAATTGATGGAAAACGAACTCCAATGACTATTGATAGCTCCATGATTTTCAGCGCAGCTAATTTGCTCGCCTGCCATTGCCATGGGTGTGTATTTGTGCAGAATGAATGATATTTGTATTTACATGTGAGTATCTCCTAATATTATGCATTTGTTCATCAAACATTTTTGTGCCATAATTTTTTGCCATCTTTGTTCTTCAAAAGTTATATTGTAAAGATTCAATACATCAAAATACTGATTACTAGTACAAACGTTATGCCTTGGAGAAAACTCTTTCAAAAGCCGGAGAACCTCTATGAGCCTAATTATGCATTATTTATTTCAAACCCAGTTACTTCCGAAAATTCAGATCCATTTACAATCCGGACATTGCAGCACAAGTTAATGTGAAACAGAGTATTTTGGCGCTGTGGGGAACTAATACGTGCTGAAACGCAAATGGAGTTTGCAAAAATCTGCCCTTTTAGAAGTCGAAGGAATAAAATGTCAATTATTTCTGTTAGCCTATAATCTTCCCTAATTGATTGAGATAGAAGATCGGTATTCTTTATAGCGTGAGATCTTTCGGCCAACATAGTTGTCCATTCTCAAGCAACTACACTACATTGCTGAATCATAACACAACTTACATGAGTGCACAGTGCTATCAGACGGATTGATAGCTAAAACATGCAAGAGAAATCGTTAACGTCTGGTGCTCAACACGTTAATTACACAATTAAGGGAAGAGCAATAAAAAACCAAGTTCAGAGGAACGATCGCTAAAAATTGATAATCAAAGCTGAGAAGCAATTACATGTAAAGGAATAAGAACAAAGTCACACAAATAGACCAGTAAATAAGATTCGATTGATGAAAATTTAATGAGGTGATAGAATAATAAGAAGAATTATAACAATATTATTCTTCTACTAAAATAGTGCTATATAAAATGAATAGTTAATTAGACTGCCAAAATAAATTGAATACCATAAAATAAATGACACATAAATCCATATTAAAAATGTGCGGAATAGTTAAACTATTGCCAAAAACTTTCCATGGAAAATATAGCATATTCAGTAATACTAAGCATAACTCAATAATACCGAATATGTAATACTAGAGCGCACAGCAAAATAATAGAAAACTGGTGGTGAAGCTTGAAGCAGTCTGTCTCAGCTAACACTGTCGCCGGACATCGTTTTAACAATTACAATTTTTTGGCAATATATTATTCAGATTATATAATGAATCATTCAGTGTATATTTTGTCCTTTATTATCTTTGTTTATTTTATATATTTTTATCCGATGTTATCAAAATTCCTCTATTCTTTTGAGCTTATTTGTTGGTCCATTAGTGCGACTTGTACATGTAACTGCATCTCAGTTTTGACTACCAATCTGTAGCGATCGTTTCTGAGAACTTGGGTTTTTATTAGCCTTCCCTTAATTGTTTGGATATCATGTTAAATAAATACCAAGTTACCGTCAACGATTGATTTATTTTGAGTGTTGCAATCACAGAGATCACTGATGGTCACGGCCAGAACTAGTCTCGAGAGGCAAGACGACCAGTTTTCCATTAAACGCAACGCAAAATAGGATCACGATAAATGATGCCTTGCTCCTGTTTCACTTGATCCTGGTCTTGCAGTGATGTGGCAGTGGACAAGAGACAAACCATTTTTCGTTCCTCATTCTTCGCGTAATACTTTTCTTTAATGAACGAGTCGGTGAAGCTAACTACAGTGTAAATGTTGGAATGATACAATGCACTCACTGTACTAGTTAACAAAATGATCATGCATGATGAAGCGATGTTCTTGACATTACTACTACTAAGTTGGACGGGTACCTATTAGTTGATTGGACTCCGACTCCGCTCCAAATGACAAGATTCAGGAAACCGAATCCGATTCCGGTAAAAATTGATGCGACGCAGGGATTCCGACACCGAAATCATGCCGAAATGAGAGGTATCAGTGTCACAGTGTCTCAATGCGACCAAAGTTACCGTTCAATTTCGATTCATGCATATAAAACGCTAAATATTTGGAAGCAAATTATATCTAATTTCGAGCACCATATTAGTAGTAAGCAAAACTCCACTTCTGGATAGCGCAAGATGGCCGCCATCGCTGACGTCCCCCCCCTCTGGCACGGCAGAGTGTCGTGGTCGGCCGCCGTGGTGCTTCGGGTCTGAGTCCCCCCCTCTGGAACGACAGAGGTTGTGGTCTGTCGTGGTGTGCCGGCCAGGTGGGTTCACGTTCACAACATGTTCGCTGACTCCCCCCCCTCTGCAACGACAGAGTGTGAGACTCGGGTGAGTTGGTCCGACCGCCTGGTTGACGTGGGCGACCGCCAGGATTAGTCTTGAGGCTATAGTGTGTGATGTTTTTCGTGCAATCTGCTGAATGTTGGGTTGTAAAATGGGTTGTTTCGAGTGGAAGGAGTGGTCGGATGAGAAAACGGAGGTCGGATTCGTATTCAGCGTGAAATTCTGCATCGGTAGGGTGAGTTTCAAGTCAATCGGTGAGAAAAAATTTTCAACATTTTTCGAAAAACGACAGAGTTAGAATTTGGGACGTTTTGATGTGTAGCGTCAAAACGAAGCATCGGATGAGAAAACGGAGGTCAGATTCGGATTCAGCGTGAAATTCTGCATCGGTAGGGTGAGTTTCAAGTCAATCGGAGAGAAAAAATTTTCGGCTGACGTCCCCCCCCCTGGACAGCTTGCTTCGATTTTGGCTTCCAGTGGACGGATTTTGTCGTGCGATAGCTCGTTTGAAAGCTAAGAGTGAGACAAATTCAGTGAAAGAATCGGCTTGTTCCTATCTGTCTTCGTTCAAAAGTTAGAGCGGTTACAAGATTATAGGTCGGAGCTCGCTCACCTGAAAAAATCCTAAGTGTCAGAGTGACTTTGTATGGGTACAATTTTGAAAATTTTCCAAAGTGTGGAATTTCGACCTGGGACCGTCACCAAAACATTTTTCATCAAATTTCACTGACCCCCCCCCCGACAGCAATCTTCTAACTTTGGTTCTAGTGGACGGATTTTGTCTTACAGCTACTCGTTTGAAAGAGGAGAAAAAACTGCTCGACAACATTTTTTGTTGCGAGTCAATCGGACCAGCCGTTCAAAAGTTAGAGCGGTTACAAGATTTTAGGTCGGAGCTCGCTCACCTGAAAAAATCCTAAGTGTCAGAGTGACTTTGTATGGGTAAAATTTTGAAAATTTTCCAAAGTGTGGAATTTCGACCTGGGACCGTCACCAAAACATTTTTCATCAAATTTCAATGACCCCCCCCCCCCCCGACAGCAATCTTCTAACTTTGGTTCCAGTGGACGGATTTTGTCGTGCGATAGCTCGTTTGAAAGCTAAGAGTGAGACAAATTCAGTGAAAGAATCGGCTTGTTCGTATCTGCCTTCGTTTAGATGTGAGACGCCATTTAAGATTTTGGGACATTGGCGAAAAACGACAGAGTTAGAATTTGGGACGTTTTGGGCTGTAGCTTCAAAACGAAGCATCGGATTAGAAAACGGAGGCCAGATTTGGAATCAGCTTGATGTTATTGTCCAATGAGGATCATCATCCAATGAGAATCAAGCATTTCTTTATAAATAGCGAGCCTTCCACAGTGAGAATCATTCCATCGTTGAATCACACGAGTGACGGACGCACATTTTCTCTCTCCCTAGTTCCCTGTTCTATTATCCAACTAAAATGGTAAGTCGCTACTTCCCTCCCTCTCCTCCCTTGAACGTAAACTTAATACAATCTTTTCCATTTTCAGGCATCTACTCCATCTGCTGCACTAGTAGGACAAAATGGCGGTCAAACGTTACAAGGTTCGCTACGGTCAGATCATCTACAACTGAGGCCAGTGGAAGAAACAACCAAGGTACATAATCCTACACCGCTACAGCGTAAATTTAAACAAGCCTTGCGTTATGATGATCATAGCGTAGTACTCCAAACGGGAATGCTCCCTTCCACGGATGTCAAGATAATGCACAATCAGTATGGGGACTACATACTGATCCCCGTGAGTCCGTACATTCGCCACCAACTTGATATTATTGAGGAGTACGTGACATTAAATATGGACATTCCTACTCCTCTTGCTCAAGAGTGGAAGGCTAGAGATGACAAGGATACTCCCTATAGAAAGATTTGGGATGGTAATCACATTTGCCTACCGGTATCACATTGGTGTACTTACTATAAGAAGGATGGAGATCATTCAATACCCATCAGATGTGATGAGCTCGGAGAAGGTACTTGGGATATCCTTTTCAAAGTGAATGGGCTATATTATGGTCGACACAAGGATAATAAAATAGCCTCTCTCTCCATGCATATGGAATCCATCCTATATATTCCGAAACCACCCAACGTGGACGACATAATTGATCAAATCCTTAACAGCAGTGGTACGAAGCGCAAGTCGGAGAAGAATGCTACATCAAAACGCAAATCAAAGAAGGGGAATTGCTAGTCCTTTCCTAACTCTACCCTATGACAATTCGCTTATGTGCTTTGAGTGTCGTAGACGTGGTCTTATTAGATACATTTTACTTCTTCGTTGCCATCATATCATTTGTGTATTTTGTCGTGAAAAGCATCGATGTAATTCTTCATTTTGTAATATGTTATAGAACGTTTCCTTAGATGTGTAAATTTCCGTTTTAGGCTTCTATCATCATTTTTATGGATTGTGAGGGTGAACCTGTACAGGAGCTCAGTGCTATTGCTATGAACAATTGGACATATCAGATTGTTAGTGTCTATCATCAACATGCCAACTGCGATCCCAATGTTGATCAATGGGCGAGAAAACACATTCATGGACTTAATCTGAAATATTTGCAAGACTATGGCTTTTCTTGTGAAAGTGCTCTTCTTATTGACTTTAAACGATGGTTAGCTGCTTTCAATGTTATACGCATCTTTTGTAATAATCCTGGTAAGGAGAGGAAAGTATTTCCCAATCTAATCATTGATGATATTTTGCTCCCGCCTTGGGATAGTAGAGTGAATCAACATTATCATGAAGTCACGAAACGTTTTAAGGATTTGTGTGTTCCTATTTTGTCTGTTCGTTGTAGTAGCTACGTTCATAACCAATGCTTCTTTCCTCCTTACCTCAACACTGCCAAAGTCCTGTATGGTTATCATTGCTCGCTGTATGATAGTTATCAGCTGTATCTATTTTATCTCTTTCAAACCATTGATTTATAATGCATGCTTGTTACCGTTATTCAATAAATGTTACTATGAGAAGAGTTGTTGTTTTCATGCAATGGATGGGTGAGATAAAGGGCGATCATGTCTTTCTCAAACGACTGCGGAACATTACGTTTTCATAGGCAAAGTTTAAAAGGAGCTGTTCAAGATTATGTGATAAAATTTCATAAAGATGAGACCGACATCGAAGCAGTGGTCGATGATGCTAGCACTCTTTTTCTAGAATTAATGAATACATTCTCTGATAGCATTATCATGGCGCGATTAGTTGCGAAAATTAAGTTTAGTCATTTTGGAAAGCAAGAGGTGGAAAGTCGCTCTTTCCATTTTGCTTCTTACTCAATGGAAGTGGTAGATCACCCCCAAGAATTTTTTAAAAGGCATATGATAAAAATTGCTGAACGTCTTAACGCATTTAACCATCATGGTAGCAGTCTAGTGATTGAAGCGATTTCAGATATTCACATTCAACTTTCCATAAAGAAAAATTGAAAATGCAGTGGTACTTGATTGTAGCACAACTGGTTTTCGAGCTATGTCTGCTCACTCTCGAAGTATATTCCTTCTGTACATGCGTCTATTATTTAGAAAAGGCTAGCAAATTCATATCTTCAAAAAGACTTGCTATAGACATCAGTAACGGTGAAACTATGTGTTGCGATGTATGTAAGCGAAAGGATGGAAATGAAAAGCGCATCTTCAAGAGATGTAAGCATGTTTTTGTCAACGCTGTTTCATACGTAATTGCATTCAACTTTGCCAATGTAACCACTGTGATATTGCTCATTTCGAGTGTCACTTATGTCGCAATAGTTAGTACCTATGCAAATGTGGTAAAGATAGGTTTTAGCAAAGACTAACACGGAAAATGGCGAAAACGTAAAAGTCAAAAGTTTTCTTCAGCCATTCAAGCTCTCCGACGAATGAAAGCAAATCAGCGATACAATGCTATAACGACATGCTAACGATAAATTCATTTGTGAAATTATTTCTCATGTGAGGAAGTTGAGGACGAAGAAATTAGCGCCAAAACAACGAAAGTTACTTAAGCGATATGCTACGAAATTGCGTTTCATCTCCAATCCTAAAGTCACCCTTCAAAGAAAGAGGAAAACTCTAACACAAAAGGGCGGTTTCCTTTCAGCAATACTTCCAATGATAGCTCCTGCCGTGGGCAACCTATTGGGTAATATCTTTGGCTCTAAGCGTTAATTATGCAAATGTTGAATCTCAAAGTAATAAAATGGATTTCAGACTTCAATGTGATAAAGTTCTGACTGTATCAGGTCCATCTCATGCAGGTAAAACTGTTTTCACGCTGAATTTATTGGATAAAAGAAGGGAGTTGTTTAAGGAACCTATCAATCGAGTGATTTGGTGTTATGGTATTTATCAACCGTCGCTGTTTCAGGAATTGCAAAGTCGCAACTTTATTCGACATGAAGGAATTATTCCAGTGGATAAACTTCAGTCTAATGATGTTGTTGTATTGGATGATTTATTAAAAGAAAGTAAGAATTCAAAAGATGTTACAGATATGTTCACTCGCGCAGCACACCATAAAAGGTGTTTTATCATCTATATCACACAAAATTTGTTTCCTGATGGAAAAGAAGCTCGTACACGAAACCTGAATACACACTATTATGGTATTTTCAAGAATCCGCGAGATAAAAGTCAATTTGAAATTTTAGCGCGACAAGTTGCACCCAGAGGATCAAAAGCCTTAATTGAAATTTTTCAAGCAGCTACTGAAAAACCATACGGTTACTTATTCATTGACTTTACGCAAGAGTGTCCGGAAGAATTTAGATTTCGAAGTGATATTTTGAAAACTCCCATGATTATCTACAAACTATGAGTTCTTATTCTCGCATGATTGTTATTCCTCAGGATGAATATGTACAATTGACTGCCATGCAGCAAGTAAAGCAACCTCTTGCAAATCAAATGTATAGGAAAGAAATAGATTATCAGCAAAATGTTCACATCAAAGATCCACATCGTGCTGTATTATTACAATCGGAAACTGTTGAGCAATTAAAAAACTTGAAGAATAAGATGCGTGACTCTGTATCGACTGCTACACCTTTAGCATCTCGCGCACATGCCATATCTCTTTTCAACAGTATTGAACCACATCTCAATGTAAATGATAGAGGAGAAATCATTGCAGATGAAAATAAAGTGATTGATGCTTCACGTTATGAAGACTTGATTCAGTATGCGACACGTAGAAAGCGCCGTCAGGGCTATGTTCCACCTGGTTGGTCATACTTTCTTAAACTATTGAAAAAGCATAATGTGCCAAAATTTGCTTTAAATAATGAGACATTGAAAGAACTTGATTCAACAGTGGCTACTACTCCAATGCTTCAGACGATGAAAATGCCAACAAATTGGTTTAAGACGTCACCTGCTACATCCCCTCCCACACTCACTAAGCAAACAAGAGGAAGAACTCGACGTAGATCTACATCGCCACTAAAACTGGTAAAAGGAAAACGTAAAACAGCTCCTCCTAGGAAATACATGTTCTCAGACTATTATTATGAAGCAGATGTGTTGCTTGCCATGTAATGAGCCGCCAGAGGTGAATGTCGTTGTCACTTGCACTTGCTGCGCCAGCTCTCACAATGAAACTCCTAAGCAATGTGAACACGATCGCAAAACCGCTAAAGATAAATGCTGCAGTTGTTGTAAATGTAGAAAGGCAAGAAAACAAAAAGATGAGAAGGAGGAAAAAGAGTCAGCCGTCATCGACTGAACGTTTGAAGTCAATCTATTATGATGTAAAACATCCGGCAGGATTTGCATCTATTAAGAAATTATCAAAAGCGAGTGGTCTTCCACAATCACAAGTGAAACGATGGTTAAAGGTTCAGGCTACCTATACACTCCACAAACAAGCGAAAAAGAAGTACCGCACCCGCCATTATATTGTTCATGACATCGATGAACAGTGGCAAGCAGATTTGTGTGATGTTGCCTCCATTTCAAAACATAACTCGGGCAATAATTTTATTTTAACCGTCATTGATATTTTCTCGCGTTATGCGTGGGCTCAACCTTTAAAAACTAAAGAAGGGAAAGGAGTAGCAAAAGCATTCCAAACAATTTTTCGAGAAGGTCGCATTCCAAAAAGAATTCAGAGTAATCAAGGAAAAGAGTTTGAAAATCAGCATGTGACAAGATTATTTGAGAGGCATGACATTGAGTTGTTTAGTGTAAAGAGCGCTTATAAAGCTGCACTCGTTGAACGTTTTAATCGCACATTAAAAAATCGCTTGTGGCGACATTTTACTGCCAACTTGACACAAAATTGGACAAAGGTTCTACAAGATACACTCCATGCCTACAATCACTCTATCCATCGTTCTATTGGACTCAGACCAGTAGATGTAAATGCTGACAATGTAGATAAAGTGCGCGAATCATTCCAACGTAAACGCACTCATGTGAAAAGTGATGTGAAAATTGGCGATAAAGTTCGTATCTCAAAAGTGAAAAGTGTTTTTTCTAAAGGGTACCTCCCGAATTGGACAGAGGAGGTATTTACAGTATCAAGGATTAATCAAAAAGACTCTCCGACCACCTACAAGTTGAAAGATTACGATAATGAAGAAATTGAGGGTAGCTTTTACCGCGATGAGATTGAGGTAGTCACTGAAAGTGAAACATATTTGGTAGAGAAAATCATTCGATGTAAAAAACGGCAAGGTGAAGAATGGTGTCTTGTTAAATGGACTGGTTATCCTTCAAGTATGAACTCTTGGATGCGTCGTGCCGACATCTTTCATCTAAGTGATCGACAGTGATTCATGCAAAGTTGTAACTAACAATGTTTAGGGTTTGAGCTATGAATCCAACTGCCTCATTTTATTCACGACCCTCCTACGTAAGTGGTGGAGGACAAATTTACATCGGTGCTCGCCGCCAACGTGGAGGTAGCATACTTGGTGCACTGAAATCTGTTGTAGCACCTCTCATATCCAATGTCGGTAGATCTTTAAAACGAAATGTTTTAAGTAATGCCGTTGGCTTTGCTGGTGATGTTGCTAGTGATCTTTCCAGAGGTAGAAGTTTTAAGAGCAGTTTGTTGAATCGTGGGAAGGAACGCGGTTTAAAAACATTGAAGCAGACCATCGGTGGTGTTACTCAAGGAAAGAAATCACCTAAACGAATGAATAAAGGAAGGAGGAAACATCGCGGAGCTGGTAAGGTGCGATCTTCAGTCAAAAGGCATTCACGCAAACGTCGTAGAGGCTCTAATCATTCATCAGGCGCTAAACGACGACGCTGCTATAACTTCTAATCATGGAGTGTAAAACTTCCGGTTTTTGTTTGTTTGATCAACAAGCCATACAGACAGATATTCTTAGTTCAAGTATTGTAGATTATCATCCTCGAACAGCTGAGAATGCTGGCCCCATTGAATTTGTTATTCCTGGTGGTAGTGATGACTACATAGATTTGAGTTATGCGATGCTTGATTTGAGGTTTAGAATTCAGCAAGCAGATGGAACTGCTATTGACGATGCACATAAAGTTGGACTGAACAATTTACCATTGACTACATTACTTCGCGATGTTTCTCTAACGATTGGAGAGCAGCAGGTGGAAGGTGGTCAAAGCGATTATCCCTATAAATCATATTTCAATCATGTATCACAGTTTCATCCAGCAGCACAAAAAAGTCATATGGAAGCCATGGGATGGTACAGAGATGAAGCAGGAAAATTTGATGTTGAAACAAACAGTGGCTTTGTAAAGCGATCTGCTATGATTAAAGATAGTAGAGTATGTTAGCTATATGGTCCGCTGAATTTAGACTTCTTTAGACAGTCAAAGTTTTTACTGTGTAATACCAGCATGCGACTCAAGCTGACATTGAATAAGCCTGAATTTGCGCTGAATGCATTTGCTAAAGTTGACAATTTTAGAATTCATGTGGAAGATATTGCACTTTACATTCGTCGAGTAGTACCGAATCCAAGTGTCATTAGAGGGCATGCTGAAGGTCTTAACCGCCAAAATGCCATTTACCCCGTTCAGCATACAAAGCTTCTCACCTTTACAATTCCGAAAGATCAAAAGAGTTTCATGAAAGATGGCCTCTTTCCATCGGAAGCACCGAAGCTCCTCATGGTGGCAATGGTTGAAAATGATGCATTTAATGGTAATATAAAGAAGAATCCTTTCAATTTTAAACACAATCAGTTAAGTGAAATTGCTTTACGTGTAAATGGTGTGAGTCATCCTGGTCCACCCTACAAACCAGATTTTGCTTCGGATCAATTTATGCGCAGTTATGTTGATTTTATGGATGTCTTTGGCTTTTACAATACAGATGACACCAACGGACTGACTATGAAAGAGTTTAAGAGTGGATATACTATTTATGCATTTGATTTGACTGCTGACAGCGATATTAGTGCACCCTATCGTCAAGCGAACGTACCTCATAATATTCGTTTGGATTTGACGTTCAAAAGAACACTAGCTGAGACGATCAATGTATTAATTTATGCAGTCTTCGATTCAAATATTGAAATTACAAAGTATCGTGACGTGATTCTTCAGTATAATCGTTAATGAGTTGGTTGACTGCTGACGATATTAAGACTAAAGTGCAGCGTAATGCAGACGAAGCGACGTTGAAAGCTTTCGATAATGTCTATTCACTCGATACCTTACCACCTGCAGTAAATCACTATGCCATCTTTATTGTGCTAAACACTCATTCGCAGAATTTAGGCGGTGAGCATTGGAAAGCGATCTTTATTGGAGAAGACCGACGTGGTGAACTATTTGACTCTCTTGCTCAACCTCCAAATATACCAACACAGCAGTGGTTGAGAAAACATACGCGTCAATATCAGCGAAATGAACGCGTACTACAACATCCACTTTCATCAACGTGTGGTGCTTTTGTACTGTACTTCATCTTAAGACGTTTACATGTATCTCGATTTGCATCTGTTATTCAAAACTTTTCATGTAATCCATCCTCTAATGAAAAAATGATTTGTAAGTTCTATCATGATTTGAAATAAAAACATCATGTTGGAAAAATTGTTTTTTATTTTACAATCCGCTGGGTACGTACATACTCAATGAGATAGTCTAGGATCATATTTGCTTGTACATGAGATTTTAGTCCAGTAATGATCACTTTACTATTATGAAAGATTGCCGCATGCACAGGTAACCAACAACTAATGAGAGCTGCAGGAAAAAGTTCGGGTTCATAACACAAACTGTAACTGCTGGTACGAATCTTCAAAAATGATAGACTGTCACTCAATTGAGTAGAGATCACCATATTGTCCACAGTCAGATTCGACATCACACACTTCTCCCTCTTCCATATCCGACGTAGTAGTCTTTGTAGCTCTAAGCGCATTGACTGCGCCGATGAATGAGAAAGGGCGCCGAGAATCTGTACAGTCCCATTTGGGAAGAGTTGAAGATTCCGTGAATTGTTCATCTTCACCACTAACATTTGAGGACGGCCCGGGTAATACTTGCTGTTTGGAAGCTGTTGGTGTAATGTTGTGAGATCGATTTTGGTGTAGAGTCTGAAGCGACGGAGAATGTTGACGATGGTGTAGTGATGGCGCTTCATGATGAAAGAATGAGTAAATTGAGCGATGTACCTTCCTTTTATACTTTTCCCAACTACCTTGATGAAATGTGAAGTTAGTATGAAGTTGGGAATGATAGAGTTGAATTCGCCGATTGTTGACGCGCAGCCAGATGCGATTTCCAATACGTGAATGTCTTTTCATATAGAAGTATTTCAAGTCCTTCATGATATGATGTAGAGATTGAAAATGACGATAAGATAAAGCAAACTCTCTTCTCACATTTCCAGTTGAATCTTTGAAATAGACGTTTCGATCATGATCCGTTTCAATACGTTGTAGGGAATCTAATTTCCAACTCATGATGTGTGGTAGTCATGTCTGATTAAGATTTGCATAGTAGGGCGATGAACTCACGACGAATAAATGTCATGATGGAGCGATGTATATATCTTCTATACTTCTCCCAATTGTATTTGCGAAATGAGAAACAGTTTGCGGAATGAGAATGGTAGATTTGAATTTCATTTCTGTAATGTTGAAGCCAAACTTGATCACCCAAGGAGATGAATCTTAATGTTTTAAAATATTCCAAATCCCTCATGATATCATTGAGGTTGACAAATTGTCGCCATGTTAATGTAATTCCTCTTGATGTATGACCATGAGAATTTTTGAAATGTACGTTTCCATCACGATCAACTCTGATATATTGTAGAGAGTCCAAAATCCAAGTCTTCATGATGTTATGCAAAGTTGCAGATCAGCAATATAAAAATGTCGTTTTATCATATTTTGCTTAGCAATGCGGCTACTAAGAGATTTACTAGTAATCGAGCCGCACTCTTTTCTACTCCCATTGATCATGCACAACAGCTAAATGGAAATTGGGAAGTGGGTGTCACTCAACTTGTTTATAGCAACTGTGTCTATACTTTTGATCATGAGGTGATGACTATTAATATGAGGCGTACAGCTGCTTATCAATGTGAAAAAGGGTGCCGAGTATACATTCCACAGTGGCCAAAGAAAGATCTCTTATCATGTAAAAAGTTTATATATGATTTCTTGAATAAAGCGAGTAAACATATTGTCCAATTTACTCCGCACAATGATGATTATAATTATGTACATCATGTAGTTGAGAAAGATTGGATTGTTGGTTTAAGTCCAAGTTTAAGAAATGATTTAGGCTACCTCGCTAGCGCCTTAACAAGCTATGATAATTTTAACGTTAATTACCACATAAGTGGTCATAAACAGTTAATATATCGAGAGGAAGCTTATTATGTAGATCTTATTCCAAGAAATGAGAAGACGTTGGTGAAGAAGATTGTGATTAAGCCAAGAAAGACAAACATGACTCCTGAAACATTATTGAAGAAATTTAATTATCTCCTTCGAGATGATGGCAAACAAGTGGCAACATTGACTTATATTAAATCATCTAATCATATTGCAATAAGCAAATTAAATGATGATGATCTAGTATTAGTTTGTTCAAAAGATTTTCATCAGTTCTTACGACATCGTTCTGCAGCTGTTCATGGAAAATCTGATATGCAACATTTACCATGTGAAAGGTTAAATCAATTTGATACAGAATGGACCGTATCTTTATACAGAAAGTGTGTAGAGCCTTTAGGTGGTATCTTACATGAAACAAGAGTGTTGATGCCTCGCATTATTACTTCGGTTAAATTGCTTGTAGATTATTTAAATGAAGTGATTAATGAGCAACATATTTCATTTTCTGAAAAAGAAGGTACTTTGTCTCTCACTATAAGTGGAAAAGGTATTGAACTAATTATGGATAAAACTCTAATGGACATTTTGGGTTTTGACCAAAATATCTTTAAAAGTGGTACTGTAACCAAAGCTAGCGCAGACATGTCGCTATCGCGTCGTATTAACTATTTTCAGATATATTCCAATATTGGTGAAGATGTACGTGTGGGAGATGTTGAAGCTCCATTGCTAGCAATGATACCATACCAGCCAAAAAGCTGCAGTATTTTATCTGAGCATACTTTCCAGGGATATATAGAGGTAGGGGATTGATAACTCCTTTACGCTCTTACCAAGTGTAGGGTTAAAATTCAATATTTTCAAAACTATAATGAAAGCTTAAATTTGTGTTTATGTATATCTACATTTTGAAGTGAGAACTGCCAAATACAATCGAAAGCTTGTTTTATTGAAATAATCTTAATTTTGACAAAAAATATCAGCTTATTTTAATATGAACCAGTAATTTTTCTGAGTTTTCGCTCATTTTTTCAGGTTCTTTTTCAGTATTCATTCGTTTTAACTCGTTTTTTGCAAAACAGTTGAATGCGCATATTACAATCGGTTCGAAACATAGGTGCCCGGAGGTACATTTCTGTTGAATCAATGAATTCATTTCTGATGTATCAGACGAAACAATCTGAGATAAAATACACAGAAATAGTTTACGCGGGTATAAAGACGATAAAAACTTCATGCGAATACTTTCATGACTAATCAAAAATTCATAGCACATCACTGCGAACGATGTGACAGTGAAACAGAAATCCGTCGGCTTGCATAAGCCACCTCGGTCAGCCATCTCGAATAATTGCTCAATACTTTCTGGTAAATTGCAGGATTCTTCGTCTTGTAAGACTAACAGTAATTTGCAATTATCACAATGTCTCCGGCGACTAATGCTTCGGCCTATATATCCGGCAACAAAAAAGGAGATGTTTGCATCATTCACCGAAACGTCATCCAAGGATAAAGTTTTCATTTCATCAATAAAATCTGAACAAAGATCATTCGATAGTGTAGCGTAATCATCAACACTCAAAGATGATCGGTCATCTAGATGAGATGCTTGGAAGATCATGTTTTTCTGAATGCAAGTCAAAACTCGAATTTTCTTTTCTGCTTGTAGGAGTTGCTTGATGGACATGTAGAAGTTTCCGTCGTTAAGCTGACGGTACCAACCGAACCTACCTTCAATTGGGTCCGAGGAAAATTTTCCAGTTAAGACGTAATCAAAATCGTGATGCTCCAATAAATGATATGCCAGTAATTCCATTGCTGTCATCGATTGTATGCAGGCAAGAAATGTCTCTGAGGTTAAACCAGTCATTTTAGATGATTTCCAGGTTTTGAAGACTTGTATTGCTTGCTTCAGAAACAATACCGAGACATCCTGTCTCGATCGAATTGGTTTGCAATGATCATCAAGCTTTCGAGCACCTGAAATGCAATTGATGTAACTGTAGAAGTACAGGTATATATTTAAACAAAGGACATTTTGCATTTGTGAATACACAAAGAGCTGGGAATGAAGTAGTCTATTGAATGATAGGAGTTAAATGTTTCTGTTAGCTAGCATATGCACATGTATAGGCATTTTCCTACATGTTCACTGTTTGCCTGTAAACTGTGAAACAAAGGTAATTAAATCGCGAAAAAATTAGCTGTATTCAACGAACAAACTTACATGTAGATAGATGGCATTTCAGTCCAGATATAGTAGCCATATTTATGTTACGCGTATATTGTGAATCTTATCTAAGTGATTTGGCAAGAGTATGCATATTGATCAAAATTATGAACAGCTTTTTCAAAAACATAATAACATAAAAAATAACTACCGGTAAGTTTCAAAATAATGTTTACTGGTTTTCTCTTCTCTGATGATCATTTGCGAAGTTAGATGAGAAACAGATTTTCAAGAGCAGACAAAGTTTATTGGATAATTTAAGCTTAAAGTTGAAATGGGGTCCGACTTAATCCGACCCACCCTATGTTATTATAAACACATTTTATGTATGAAAAAGCCACACTCAAATTAAGTTACGATGTGTATTGAAAAAGTAAATAAAAATAAATCTACAGGACGTTTCGGACGCAGCTGACGTCCGAAACGTCCTGTAGATTTATTTTTATTTACTTTTTCAATACACATCGTAACTTAATTTGAGTGTGGCTTTTTCATACATATCTGCAACAAGGAGTTCAGTTCCTGATTTTGGTTTTCATAAACACATTTTGCCTACCTTTTGTTGGGGATTTCACTGACATGATTTTCCACACTGTAGTGATGAAATCAATATACTTTGCAGTTTGACTCCAGTCCTGGTTAACAGTATTTGCATAGAAGAATAGTCCTCTGGCAGTGGACTCACTGAATATGCCTAAAAAAGAAATGTTTTGCATTAGGAAATGTAATCATATGTGTTGTAGCCTACATGTTACATACAGTCCATGCTCCATGTTATAATCATAAAAAAATTGCTATAAATTGTATATTGAGTACCGGTATTGCACTAAATGAAAGTAAGGAGTTCAGTTGATAGTTGAAGCGCATGAAAGTGGAAAATCCAATCACTCATATAATATGTGTTGAATTGTAAATCAAAAAATTGATGTGATATTTGCATAATAATGAAATGGAATCTATGCTAACTTATAGGTATGTCTCGTAGTCAGGGATTGTAAATAATTGCATGATGTATATATATATCATATATATATATATATATATATATATATATATATATATATATATATATATATATATATATATATATATATATGAAACAAATCAATTTTCATCGATCAATTAATTTAAGATTTGAAATTTATTAATCAATAATATTTTATGAATATTTTCAATAACTTACTTAAGGCATGTTGTGGAGATGTCCTTGCTATGCTGTGAGGATTCAGTGATTTGCGTTTAAGGGAATAGGCCACCTTCAAATGTTTATTCTCCTCATGAGCATGTAACTGCCTCAAATGTTTGAAGTAAGCTGTACATTCCCCTCCAAAGAGTTCCGGAAAGTTTGAAGCGGGAGGTTCCATTTTACTTTTGTTGATCCAGTTGTTCAATAAATTTTTAAAGTTATGGGTAAAGTCAAATAACAAAAACAACTTCTCATTATCTCTGAACGGATGCTCAATGTATGGCTTGATGGTTCGTCCACAAAGCTCAATAAAGAGCGATCTAAAAACAAATTGTAATCATAAGGAAAAAGTATTTCTTCATTTGCAACCATAATGCATGCTTTGTTATTAGTTAGGCTTATATAAAATTACAGTAAAACGTATTGAATAATCTCTCAATACATCAATTAAGGTAAGGTAAATTATCATTATATCATAATCAAGCAGTCCTACGGAGCATTCATTTTATGTCAATATACCGTGTATCAAATATATATATATATATATTATCTTTATTGGCAGCGAATAGTATTGTCTCTTATACTTCGTTTAAGAGATGATATGAATGCAATGCACAAAAAATTTGATTTGTCCCTTAGGAGTTATTTATAGTAAAGAGTTATTTATATATAAAGAGTTATATGTATCGTACAATTTAGAGATGCATCATAATACCGTGTATGTAGTGTAGTGTAAAATAATGTAATAATATTCTTGTCAATATATATAATCGGTATAATGTAATGTAAATAATAATCATCTCACCTGTTCACGACATGATTGTCAACAGAAACTGCAACTATGAATAGAAGTTCATGAAGTTTCTTCATAACCTTTTCGAACCAATAACGCAGCTGTTGTGTCGTTAAAGTTGTAATCGGGATCAGACAGACCACTTCCTTATATTTAGTGAGAATTGATTGCACCATAAAAGTCAACACTGTTTTTGCTCGTTCACCAGTTTCTGTAAGACCGATGTATCTCCCATTTTCATATTCTATTCTATTAGCAGTATACACTTCGTCGATTAGTAGAGTCATCATCTTTTCTTTTTCATTCAAAGAGGCACACGTAGCCCTAATAAAATCAATGTCGATTTCTCCTAGTTCTACTGATGCGGCTTTTGATAGCTGGCGAAGTCTGCTCATTGATGGGAGCACAAAAAAATCCGATAATCTTTTGTACAAGGAAGTACTAGTCATTTTCCACATGAATGACAGGGTTATCATGCTAGACGAATATCGACCGGCATTGGGATTTACTTGAGACAATCTTATCTGCTCACTAAAGAATTGAACAATATGAAGCAACTTCGACGTTTCTGAGTCCATATCTTCAGACTCCAAGAGAAGTGTTTCAAGTCGATCGATGGAATATTGCAAGGAAAGTAAAAACATATTCATTGCGGTCTCATGTGAGACTTCATTATTGACCAGAGATTTGCACAATGCAAGCACATTTGAAATTTGATCCAAAGATCGAATTCTATTATTATCAATTATGTGAGCAAATGTTTTTCCTGCAATGGGCGAGTTATCAATAAATGCACTAACCTCCATCGTTTGGTTCACAGAGACCGAAGATAAAATTCGAGGTCGGAAGTTTGACTGGTCGTCAGTTATTGGTATCGGTATATAAGCAAAAACAACAGTCGGAGATTTTCTGATTAATACGAATTCAGATGGC
Organism: Prostheceraeus crozeri; assembly: GCA_907163375.1. Taxonomy (NCBI): domain Eukaryota; kingdom Metazoa; phylum Platyhelminthes; order Polycladida; family Euryleptidae; genus Prostheceraeus; species Prostheceraeus crozeri. The sequence goes on along the minus strand of CAJQUW010010881.1, from coordinate 13,359 downwards.
AACGAAACTTCGGAAATTTTATCACAAAATTCATCGTATGTTTCAACGCTACTCTCCGTCAAAAGATCGTTATTTAATTCTTCAATGCGTGAATTGTCAAGTAGAAGTCGTACTGATGACGTCGATGAATGGGTTGGTCTGGTGGTTTCGGGTGGTTTTGATAGATACAGAGGTAAAGCAGGGAAAATTCGAGGAACTGCACCGGGTCGTACTCTAGGTGTTCGCAAATCTTTTGTATCTCTCCGTTTATCTAGCGACGTAAATGTTATATCCTCGGCGTAAAAATGCTTTGAGCACACTCTTGTTGAGTTGGTCACTATTAGATTTTGTCTTGGTATTTGTTTAAGCCAAAGATCACGCTGTTGTTCATCAGTTGGGAATCTGAAGAAGGACACCGGAGACTGTGGAGAATCTTCATTCTTTAGCGGTTTGTAGCCGCTACGGCACTTCGGGACACAACACGTGTACACCATCGAAGAACGACGAATGCTAGTGATATTGCACTGAAGTTGTGAGCGGAAATGATATTGACTGCAGCTGTGTGTGACTGAAGCAATGTCTCACCGAAGTAATACAATCAGCATTCGATCGATCGATGGTTGATGTGCGCACGCGGTTATTGAGGCTGTGTGTCCCCGCTGATCTAAGACAGACATCGCCACGCACGCACACACGAAGTACACATTGTAAAGACTACGGTACATAGTGACGAAATCTATTTGATTCCCAAATTACAGCACAACAGAATTTTAACCCTACACTTGGTAAGGTCAGTGCTAACAGCAGATGTAGTTATCAATCCCCTACCTCTATATATCCCTGATACTTTCAAGAAAGTGCATTATACAAAGCTGAAATCAAACTACATCCCACAAATTGATATTGCCATTTATGACGATGCTGGTGCGTTGATTCCTTTTCATAAAGATGCTGTGACAAGTATCACACTCCATTTCCGAATGAAGAGTTAATGCAAAAGTATGCTAATATATTTTTCCAATGTGAATAATATGGAAAGTGAAAATAAGGACTCGTTTCTAATCTACTTGCCCAGTAATGCTTCTATGAATAAATTTCCCAAAAATAAACCATCAGAATATCGAGTAGAATTAAATCGCCCACTGCATTTAGAAGGTGAATGGGAGGTTGGCGTTTCTAGTATTTGCTATGATAGCAATATTCAGAATGTGAATGATTTGGAAGAAATGATATTGACTCCTCGCACCCATGATGGAACAACGATGAATAATGCATTTCAGTTCCCATACAATTTAACATCAGATGGAAAGTGGAACTATGAATGGATTCAGATAAAATCAGATTCTTATGAGCCATTTGGGAATGAGAAAATTATTAAGGCATTCAACAGTGGTAATACTTCCATCATGAAGAATAAGGATCAGAAAGCTTATGAGTTTACTATCTATCATTGGAGTGGGAGACAGTTCCTTCGCTTTCATTCTTTTACTAAAGGTCTTACACTGAGGTTGGATAATGAATTCTATCCGCATCTCGGTTTTGGTCATGGACTACATCTAACGTCAATTGCTACTGCAAATGTTAGAAAAGTTTATTCAAATCGAATCAACAAATTTCATTATAGATTTAAAATATTTGATGAAGATGTTGTAGAATGTGAAGAACGCATCATTTTGAAAAAGCGTGGTGTTCAACCTTTATCACTTATTGAGTTAGTAAAACGATGGAATGAGACTGTGGGTAAGAAGTATGGAGAGAAAATTATGGCGGACAAAAATAAGTTGGTTATTCAGAAATATAATGACAAACTTACAGTTTATTTCTCTCCAACCTTGCGTCATTTTGTAAGACATCCAACACCTATTATTGGAAGCGGTGTGGTGTATGCTTCTGATGAATATCACACTAAAGCTGATTCAGTTAATGATGAATGGTGGGTGGACATCTATGGCGATCGCATCAAGAAAATTTACCAGTCTTATGAAGAATCTAAAGTTGCTATCAATATAATGCCGCGTCTATATCATACAGTTGAAAGCTTCATTCATGTAGTAAATCCTTATATACAACAGAAGTTGAAGCATGTGATGAAAAGTAAATATGATGCAAAGACACACCACATTTCGTTTTCAATTGAAAATCAACGCGTTGTTCTGAAACTGGGTGATGACATTCAATGTCAATTGAGTAAAAATTTAAAAAAACTTTTTGGCTTTTCAATGCTACAAACTGTGTTTGCTGCTGCGCATACGATTGGTATAGAAACACCAATGACACTTGATAAACATGAACAGCACCTTTACATTCAAAGTGATTTGATTTTACCTATTTCTGTTGGCGAGAAAAAAGAATACATTTTACGTGATTTCATTCATGATAAAGACGCTTCATATGGAATAGTCGAGAAGATGTTTGAATCTATTTTCTATCATCCCGTCGTCAAACAAACTATACCCTCTATTGCTATCAAAATTACCAATGGTTTACAAGAGTGTATCCATGTGAAAGATACTAAATCCCTCATAACGTTAGTGTTTCGGAAAACAAAGTGAAGTCATTGTGATATGTTTATTGAAATAAAAATATGTATATGAAAAAGTCTTTTCACAGATATAGGGGGAATGGGCTGACTGTAGGCATATATTCACAAGGAAGAAACGATCTCATGCGATACATAAAACAACCATGTATATCTACAAAAAGCAACATCAAAATACTGAGTTAAAGTTGATTATGTCAATACATCTCCTGAATGTGGTAGCGTGAGTTTTATTCTTTTGGGTGGAGGTATGTTTGTGTCAGGATGTCCATGTGGAAGAGATGTGTTATGTCCTATCCAACACCTCTTATCCTCCCATGCTGAAAGTGCTCGTTTCTTGAACGTGTACGTTTACACAGTATGAACTTGAGATTTTAAGATTGTCATATTGACAAACGTTATAGTTTTATTTTTATAGGCCTTCTTATAGGACCGATGTTTCATTTTATGAACAATGGATTTTGATATACCTTTAGCACGCTTAATACTATCTGCACATTCTTTTAATTTCATGGAATACATTTTAGGACGGAGGAGAATCATTTCATCTATTTCCTTTCCTGCTGTTTCATCCTTAAAACAACCAAGTTTGGCTTTATTCTGTATGGAATAGAGTGGATGAGTGGGATTGTAGTTAGATGTGTCGAAATATTTTTCTAATGACTTGCCTACTTCATTAAAATTTAAATCTTTTTGAGTGGTAATTCCTAAAAAGAAACTATCTGTATCACCACCCAGCAAGCGAACCTCTTTTACGAGAGGGCATGGTTTTAATATTTTGTAGAAGAGTTGATACATTTCAAGCTTGGAATAATCTAAAACGGCTTGCCCAATATAGATGGGTTTGCACAACTCAACTTCTGATTTAATCATTTTAACACCTACAAGATCCTCATCGATGATGTCTCTATCAATGAAAAGAGGTGATGAGGTCAATTTGTGATATTTTTGTTCATCAACGACTAGTTTGTAATTCATACGTTTTCTAACATCCTCCATGGTCTTTCCGAATAGACTGTTATTCTTATATTTATAAAAATCCTTTTCAAAATTATTTTGGGCGAGTGCACGTTTTTGACTGTTACTATCTATGTAGGGTTTGAGGAAGGCTTTCTGTCTAAATTTGATAATGCGGTGAACTGACTTTAGAAGCATGCCCATTTCTAAATAGAATTTTAATATGCAGAAGTGTACGAGATAATTTTTCTTATCATATTGGGTGAGTAAAAGTTTGCGGCATGGTTTGTACCTTGGCTGTCCACACTCTGTTAAGTTATTATGAAATTGTGACATGAATGGTGAAAACATATCTTCAGTCACTTCGCCAGATTCAGGTGCGAGTGGGAAATCAGCAGTTTTATTTTTAATGCTATTTGGATAAATCAAATCCACTTCAAAATAATATCCCCAATCACCTTCATCTGGAATCTTCAGTATGTTTGAAGGGTTGGAGTAATACTCAAGCTCATCTTGATTTAACCAACTAAACTCGGAATGAGGTAGTGGTTTAGACAGTGAACTGCCATATAAATTATTTTGGTCATAGTACTTTAGGTGGATATGATCATCACCTACTGTTTCAGATTTTATATGATGTTTATTTACAAATGTGAGACCACCGCGTATTCCGCGCTCAAATATATTATACATCTCCGGGTCTTGTAAGAGATGAATGGTCTCACCAGTCATTTTAAAGGCTGATTTAAAGGACATGGCTGGTAGACTGACAAAGTGGACAGGATCTAATTTGTCTTCTTCTAATGCCACTCGTCGAAATTCCTGAAAGACATCAGCCAGCAAAAAGACATCTAATTCTAAGTAAGCGATCATATAATCGCCAAACGTTTTACAATCAAATTTTAACCATGCCTCTTGAGCATGTTCATAGTCCTCTACTGGACAATCTTCACCCGTCAAATCGTTTTTGAATTTGTCAATGAAAGGAAGGGTTGTTTCATTTAGTTTAGACATTGAGCTAAAATACGCATAAGGAAAGACTCCTTTGCGAGTGATTATTTCATCCGTTAAGTTTGGATAGTGTTTCTTCAAAGTTTGACTATGGGGAAGAAACTTGAGATTACGAACGAGAGAAGCTAGTGACGCTGACATGAATTGAAATGAATCTAAAAATTTTATTTCGAAGAAGACTGTCTTATTTTCTTTAGTTTTATCTACTGGTACTTTTGCTGTCATTGCCATGAATTTTTCTCTCGTTTGTGCTATTACATTAAACTGCCACGATTTCATCTGGCTCAACCCTCCTTTTATGAGCATATGACTGTCATAGCCCTTAAAGTTATGAAAAATGACGGGTAGTACACGACGTCTCAACCTAAGTGAAAAGTTACATTTGGAGCAGAGTGCGTTTCTAAATTTACCAGTGATGTGATCATGATCACGCACTTTCTTAATTTTATCGTCATCAAACGTTTTATGACATTTAGGACAGGATGTGCAACTTTCAAATTTTTGTTTGTCTTCATCTGACATATGTAGTGACTTACGCTGCAATTGGGAATCATATGATTGTTGAAATTTAGCAGCTTTATCGAGAAATTCTAGAAATTTTGAAATGCAATCTTCACCTTGCCAAGTATGCATTTTGTTTTGTCTATTCCTAAAGTGGTCATGCCATACTTCATAGCAGGATATGGCTGCTGGCTTGTGGATGATATCATCAATGTAGCATTCTATGTCTGCGTAAATGACACGCAGGTGACTTAATTCGTCACCATTATCCCTATGTGAAAATATTTTATCTTTGGGCATGCGTTCCATTTGTAATTTACCTCGCTTGCACCATTCATAGTGAGTTTCAAATTTATCTTTACTCCAAAAGGAGCGGATGCAGCGGTCGCATACAAAATGTTCACCTCTTTTAGAGTGCCCCAAGTGAGTATACAAGCGAGAGATTTTGGGAATACCACAGTAGTGCCATTCCTCGCTATCATCTTGTTTTACTAATAAGAGGTTGACTGCACGTTCATAACAAGTTGAACGTGAATTATAGCGGGCACCCTTCAACCCCTTCTCCCACACGTGAACGACAATTTTAATCTTATTATGTTTTTCGAACGTTTCTACATCTTTGATTTTCATGTTGTTACTATCACAACCTTCAAAGTCTAGTTCATCCTCCCACTGTCTATAGCTATAGGTATGATTTCGATTCGCGTTGATATCATTATAGTGAAGGATGGATAGGACTGCATATTTGAAACACTGTGATTTACAATCGACATTGATGACAGCTTTCTTATTATACAACGTTTTTGGTAGTTTAAATGTGCCTCGAGCTGCATGACTTTCTAATAGGGAAATTTTGAATATGGCTGAGTCCACACCATCAAAAATGAGAGCGCTGTCGCGTTGATTGAATTTATCTACATTTGATTTTAAACATTGAATGTGAAAATTTAGCCAAGACTCGCAGTCTACAACTTCGGTTGCGGAAGAGGAAGGAACATGAAACTGTATTCTCTCCGTCACTTGACCCGTTTGAAAATCTATCTTAATATATTTTAGTTTAAGGTAGATGAGCGCCTTCATTCTAAAATTATCTAAATTGTTGAAGAGCGCTTCGATAATGTTTGAATTTTGAAGGAGCCACTCAGGAAAATCTACTATTTGAGTATTGGGCTCCATGCAGTAGTCGCGTACTAAATTATTGTGTGAAACATTAATGAGGGAGATGGTAGAGGTACCGTTGGTGTAGTGATCATTTGCATGCGTGTGTTGAAGTCTGTGCGAAGATCGCTGAAAGTGACTATCAAAAGAAAGAGGGCACAAATCGCAAGGAAAGGAGATGTCATCGTCAGAATCAACTTCACCTCCGGAGATTGACGCCGCTTTGCGTTGACACACACGTTGTTTGATGTGTCGAAGGAGACTGTGCTTCCTTGTAAACATATGTCCGCAGTCGGCACATTCCCACTCGTTGCCTTGCCGCGAGAGTCCTGAGCTGGAACTCACATCACCTGAAAGAGAAATCATTCTTTCATCTCTGTTCAAGCCTCAGTGTAGTGTTACAACCTACCTTGACTCAATAACTCTAAACTTTCCTCGAGAAGAGAGGGCGTTGGTGATGAGGTAGATGCCTGAAATTGAGGAAGATGCTATTAGTCACACGTTTGAGGGAGATGAGAGAGGAAATCTTTAACTTACCATTTTAATGAAATATGATCAGACAGAATAATAGTCAAAGAGAGAGATCGTGCGTTCGTCACTTGTATGATTCACAGATTAAATGAAATGACCTGAATGTCACTTTGCTTATATACTTTCATATTCTTCATTCATTGGATGTTCATTCTGATTGGCTGCTTGTGTATACTTAAGAATTAGAAAAATGTTAAAGTTATCATTATTCAAAGTCAGCATTTCAAAGACAACATGACAAGTCCTCCAACAACACCAAATACCGCATTGGAGTTCTCCTCTCCATGTACATCAGCAAAGGTGCTCGTTACACCAAATGCACCAAGAAAGGTGAAGGTGGAGAAGACATACAATCTCGACAATATACGAAAGTTATCATTATCGGAGGAGGATGAAGAGGAGTTGCCCGACCTAGCAGGCATACGGTGGAAATATTTACAATATGATGCCGAATGGGTGATGGAGATGACCAGCAAGTCGCACTTGCATCAAATATGGGAGTGGTACACCCCTAACTCCCAACCGCGAACCGTGGCGGAGTGGGCGTACATTGAGAAAGTGAGGGACGCTGCAGAAGAACGTTTAAAGCAGCTCAACTGTTTTTGTGATCTATGTGAAGCCAGACTCTGGGACGATATTGACGATGAAGACCTTTTGAAATACATGCCATAATAAATTTTTATTTCGTATTATCTTTGCTTTCATACTGACTTACTTGAATGGGGTTTTAGTGAATAATTTAACCATGTATACTTTTTCATTTGGAAATAGTAGCACGCTTAGTCTAACTTGTAAATCTTAAAACATTTCATATGGACGATGATGGTAGATGAAATAGTGTCAAATAAATTAAGATAGCTTACACTTCTGATACAGGGATAGCAATCGACTGCGATCCATGTGTAAAGAGCTTGTTAGACTACGGATGGGCTTAAGTGGATGATTTAACCATGTATACTTTTTCATTTGGAAATAGTAGCACGCTTAGTCTAACTTGTAAATCTTAAAACATTTCATATGGACGATGATGGTAGATGAAATAGTGTTAGATAAAATTAAGATAGCTTACACTTCTGATACAGGGATAGCAATCGACTGCGATCCATGTGTAAAGAGCTTGTTAGACTACGGAAGAGAGAAGTGTGTTATGTTGCGTGTGGCGCGTGAGTGTCCTCCCATTTCATTCCATTCATCAATTCGTCTCATTGATAGAGACAGGTAGAACTCATGGTTCTCATAACGTATGCAATGGAAAGTTTTAGGCAACCTTCGACAGTTGGCTAAATGTCGCCCTGACGCGAATGCATACTACGTTGAGACAGAGGCAATCACTTGCAAACATGACGCAGAGAGGTTTAACAAGATTGACCATTGCCGAATGTCCCTTGCGGTATACATAGCTACGGGTTTCACCGCCGCCCTTTACAGGAACGCCCGTCGAAAGGAAGTATTACACCGAACTTCATTTGCAACGTTCAAGTTGACTGATAGCAGATTCAACTTAATGATAGTATTCGCCAGTCCGAAGACTGCCCAGGGCAAACCGCGAGGAGGTTCTATCAAATCTTGCCCCATGGTGGCCCTTAAGAGAGCCGATGGTTCGTTCTCGGGAGTAACAAGATGACTATTGGCTTGAATAGTCAATGGGTATGACGGTTAGGTTCTCGTATACCCTATACCGCCTAAGCCGTGCTGGTGCATCTGGCACCTTTCGGATGCGGGTGGTATTTGGAGTCCACACCTCATCCGTCCAAACGATCCTCTTGATCTTCCCCTTCTTCTCATCCTCCTCATCCCACTCGTCGAGGATGACGAACTCGGGAATGGCATTGTCTTCATCGGTGAAGACGGGAATGTTGTCGGTAGATGTCGCTTCCATCGTGACTTCAAATTGAATGAGAAGCGCTACAATCTTATGGCTTATATAGGGTTTTCAACAATGAATTGTTCAACAGCGAATCAGAATGCTTCAGGGATAGCAATCGACTGCATAATGTTCAAGTTGACTGATAGCAGATTCAACTTAATGATAGTATTCGCCAGTCCGAAGACTGCCCAGGGCAAACCGCGAGGAGGTTCTATCATGTCTTGCCCCATGGTGGCCCTTAAGAGAGCCGATGGTTCGTTCTCGGGAGTAACGTCATCTTACACCCTACCAATTCTGCTGAGAGAGTCTTTGACTCTCTCTTTGGTAGCACTGTCGACTTCCACACTAACTGGCACATGGCTAAAAAGTGGAATGTAGCGCCATTCCGTTGGATTGACAGCAGTTGCTGTCATCGGATTGCCAATCCGAGCAAGATTATTAAAAACTCTGTCTTGCTCCTCTAGCCTGACAAACTCCTCAAATAAATTTCGCGGCCTTAACTGCGGTCCGCGAGGAGAGCTGACTTGACTGTTCGGCGTCTGCATGATTGAAATGAAATGAAATGAGAGGCAGTGGTTTATATACCCCTCTAACGCGACGCAACGTTCAAGTTGACTGATAGCAGATTCAACTTAATGATAGTATTCGCCAGTCCGAAGACTGCCCAGGGCAAACCGCGAGGAGGTTCTATCATGTCTTGCCCCTAGGTGGCCCTTAAGAGAGCCGATGGTTCGTTCTCGGGAGTGAATTGATGGGGTGGTGAAGGCAGGCAAAGATCTGCAATGAAAATGATATGTATTAGAATAGGATATACTATCTTATTTGCTTTTCACTTACGAAGTTAGTCATCCTTAGGCAGTCTCGCGGGCTTCCTGATTGAAAATTTGTGCAGATGCCCGCGCATTCTTAGTGTGGCGTGGAGGCATTTCTTACTCGGATGTCCATGATAGCATACAATACTTTCGTCCAGACTTTTATTGACGAGGACTTCGCCGGCCAGATGGTTATCCCGAATAGGGATGTGGAACTCAAACAAACGATCCTCATTCACACGTTCCCACTCATCCCTCATGCGCTCCAACTTCTCATACGCCTGCCTCTCATCACCCCGCCGAGCCACAGTCCTCTCCAACTCAACATTCCTCGCTCTCAACACACTCATCTCCTTCATCAACTCCTCAAACTACGCTTCTGCCTCTCCCATTCTCCACTCCGCAGCACTCGCCCTCTTCTCACACTCATCATTCTTGTCTTCCAACACTCGCACATTCTCCTTCAACTCTTTCACAACACGCCTCATACCGATATTCTCATCTGCCACCTCCTTACATTTCACCTCCTTCATTTTCAGCTCACTCAACTCACTCAACGTTCTCTCATTCACCTTCTTCAAACTTTCGTAGCGATCTAGCAACAAAGCATGTGCCGCTTGCTGCGACACATGCTTCTTTTCCATGTCCTCATCCCACCGCGCCGACTGCTTCCGTACCCCACCACCCTTCACTATTGGGGAAGATGAGCTCTTCGGGGGGTCGCTAATAACAATATTTGACACCTCCGACGACGAAGAGCTCAACTTCCTCACACGCTTCCTCACTCGCTCCCTATCCAAATCCACATCATCCTCATCATCACTCTCAAACACTCTCTTGTTTTTTTCTTTTCCGCCACTTTGTCAGCCTTCAAACCGACCACAGCATTCTCAACCTCATTCTCCCAGGCATTCTCACAGCATTCTTCAACAAACATCCCACTAGCATTCTCAACAACATTCCCAACAAGCATGTCCTAACAACATTCCCACTAGCATTTCACAACATTCCACTAGCCTTCTCAACAACATTCCCACTAGCATCTCAAAACAACATTGGCCTCTTTCCCCAACATTCGCTCCTTCTCAGCATTCATCAACTCCACAAATCTCAAATCGGTCACCAACCCTCCTGTGCACTCACCATGCCTCAAATAAAACTCGGCCTCCTGCCCAACAACCAACAGCACCCTGCACTTCACACAGGCAACCCTACTCAGGATAACCATGTGGTCGGCTCCTGCCTTCTTGATGTGGTCCTTGAGACCGACTCGGCGGTTAATTCGGCCGCATACACACATTTTGATGTGAAATTTTTTGTTTTTGTCGTTATTGTTTTTAAATTTGGAACCATTTTTGTCGTTACTGAGATTTCTCGTTAACTGTAAGATAATAAAAATTGTATAAGTTTGGAATCATGTAGTATACAGACTAAAGCATAACACTTAGTGAGGAATGATAGATTTGAGTGTAGTGAGTGGCACTCGATCCCGTCGACAGCCCGAAGGCCTTGTACTGATCACTAGGGAAGTGAGAGATCTTCCCCGATACCCGCTCTTTACAGCTAAAGACATCATTGTCACTGCCCCGAAGTGGTAACAGGAACGCCGAGTCAAAGGTAGTGATCAGTAGCTGGGATCTAACCCCTCAAAGCTGCCTTAGACTTAGTTAAATTTCAAATCTGATAGCAGATTTGAATGTAGCATACGGCCTAGAACATAATATCATCATTCAACATTCAACTTAGTCAACATTCAACATAATATCAACACTTAGTGAGGAATGATAGATTTGAGTGTAGTGAGTGGCACTCGATCCCGTCGACAGCCCGAAGGCCTTGTACTGATCACTAGGGAAGTGAGAGATCTTCCCCGATACCCGCTCTTTACAGCTGAAGACATCATTGTCACTGCCCCGAAGTGGTAACAGCAACGCCGAGTCAAAGGTAAGTGATCAGTAGCTGGGATCTAACCCCTCAAAGCTGCCTTAGACTTAGTTAAAAATTTCAAATCTGATAGCAGATTTGAACTCAGGATACTTGAAAACCTTAGTCTATATGTTAAAACTTTGAAAAAACTGAAAATTAAGAATTTTTAAAAAATTCCGCATTTTACTACTCATACTACTTTTAAAAAATTTTATCAGTAGTAAAGACACTATCAAACTCTATCATACAAACTTTGAAGTAAGAAGATAGCTTGCCTACTTCAAAAGATAGAGTCCTTTGAAACACTCGATCCGAAATCGGAGCTCAGAGCGACGACCGTCGCTTACCTCGTCTTTCGATGAAGTGATCAGACTTACGTACGTTTGTCGGGGGTTTATATATGCTCGGAAGAAAACTTAAAATGGCTCTATCTCCGAAAGTATTCATCGTAGCGACATGCGGTTTGTTGCAAACGATTCGTCTCATCATTCTCTATCATATGACACCTGAACCATTCTCATATGACCACGGGAAGTGGGTCCGTCAGCACATGTGCATGTAACATGCCACAAGTGAAAAAATTCCTATGTGTGAGAGCTCCAGTGTGGTGAAAATTTTGAAAAATTTAAAACTTCCGAATTTCGACCTGGGACCTTTACCAAAACATTTTTCATCAAATTTCACTGACCCCCCCTCCCCCCCCCTCATTCAGAGAAATTTGATGAAAAATGTTTTGGTGACGGTCCCAGGTCGAAATTCCACACTTTGGAAAATTTTCAAAATTTTACCCATACAAAGTCACTCTGACACTTAGGATTTTTTCAGGTAAGCGAGCTCCGACCTAAAATCTTGTAACCGCTCTAACTTTTGTACGGCTGGTCCGATTGACTCGCAACAAAAAATGTTGTCGAGCAGTTTTTTCTCCTCTTTCAAACGAGTAGCTGTAAGACAAAATCCGTCCACTAGAACCAAAGTTAGAAGATTGCTGTCGGGGGGGGGGGTCAGTGAAATTTGATGAAAAATGTTTTGGTGGTGGTCCCAGGTCGAAATTCCACACTTTGGAAAATTTTCAAAATTGTACCCATACAAAGTCACTCTGACACTTAGGATTTTTTCAGGTAAGCGAGCTCCGACCTAAAATCTTGTAACCGCTCTAACTTTTGAACGAAGACAGATAGGAACAAGCCGATTCTTTCACTGAATTTGTCTCACTCTTAGCTTTCAAACGAGCTATCGCACGACAAAATCCGTCCACTGGAAGCCAAAATCGAAGCAAGCTGTCCAGGGGGGGACGTCAGCCGATAATTTTTTCTCTCCGATTGACTTGAAACTCACCCTACCGATGCAGAATTTCACGCTGAATCCGAATCTGACCTCCGTTTTCTCATCCGATGCTTCGTTTTGACGCTACACACCAAAACGTCCCAAATTCTAACTCTGTCGTTTTTCGAAAAATGTTGAAAATTTTTTCTCACCGATTGCCTTGAAACTCCTCCCTACCGGGGGGGGGGGGGGGGGGGGGGGGGGGGGGGGGGGGGGGGGGGGGAGCGGGGGGGGGGGGGGGGGAGCGTGAGGCGGGGGGGGGTGGGGGGGGGGGGGGGAGGGGGGGGGGGTGATGCAGATGTTATATTTCTCGACTGAATACGAATCCGGACCTCCGTTTTCTCATCCGACCACTTCCTAACCCACTCGAAACAACCACTCCATTTTACAACCCAACATTCAGCAGACAAGATTGCCAATCGAAAAACATCACACACTATAGCCTCAAGGACTAATCCTGGCGGTCGCCCCAACGTCAAAACCAGGCGGTCGGGGACCAACTCACCCGAGTCTCACACTCTGTCGTTGCAGAGGGGGGGAGTCAGCGAACATGTTGTGAATCGTGAAACCCCCACCTGGCCGGCACACCAACGAATCAGACCACAACCTCTGTGCGTTCCAAGAGGGGGGGGACTCAGACCCGAAGCACCACGGCCGGCCGACCACGACACTCTGCGCGTGCCAGAGGGGGGGGAGGAACGTCAGCGATGGCGGCCATCTTGCGGCTATCCAGAAGTGGAGTTTTGCTTACTACT
>CAJQUW010010880.1:70000-71299 GCA_907163375.1 Prostheceraeus crozeri | reverse complement strand
GATAGGTTCATCCGTGCCGACAACGCTATGGTGTGGTGTATTTCTTCGAAGCGACTTACCGACTGTGTTCTTACGGACAATCTACACCAGAGACATGACATTCACGAGATTGAAGACCTAATGCGCCTCTCTAAAGAAGGTTTTCCTGACGTGGTCACGGGCGGCGAATGGACACATATGGGTCATAGAATTTCTTATCCTTCGATACTTCTGGACAGGATCTACGAGCTTACTTCAAGAAGGGATGGCAGGAGAACATCAAGGAGAATTTGCGATGAGTTAGTCTTCATAGCATCAACCCACAAGAGCAAGCAGCTTGGAGAAATGCCATCAAGATGAACCATCATTCGACGGCGTCTAGCCTCCGAACCATTATGAAAAGAGGACAGGCAGCGTGGAGTGGGTGAATGCCTGAGTATGGTACCGTCTTATCCCAAAAGTCGCATTATTTATGGAGTTTCCTTTTCGAAGGATCGGTAGTCGGTTGCGACCATTCGTTGCCATTTCGCACCAATATTCTGCTACCATTTAAGTAGCATGACGAGGTCATATTTTACTAACAGATTTTCATATTGACGATAAGAGTATCTGGTGTACAATGATAAAATTTAAATTTATACTTCCATATGGAAATTATTTGATACCACATTTTGAAAGCGATTTCATCTTTGATTGATGCGTAGACTTAATTAGTAGGAAGTTAAGAAATCCCACATCATGTACTTTTCCTCACTACTACTTATTTTGGGAAGTTTACGTGTTACCATATACATATACAAGGTGGGGCAAAAGTCACTGGACTATTTCAGAATATCAGAATATCAGAACGTTTATTTCTCAATCGAGAACACGAATACGAAATATGGCGAACAATGTTAGAATTACGACTATGATAATGTTATGGGAATATTTACAAGATAGATGACAATATCATGAAGCAGGCAACGATGGAGAAATTAGGATAGCTCTGTAAGGAGAGGACATTGACATTGCACAAACTGCATTTGAATAAAGTACTATTTTATTATAGCAAGAAGTGGATGAATGATATTTAGAGGATAGGTTATAAACATTAATAAATATAAGCGGCCTGATATCACATTGTCAAGTTTTTAATTATTGAAAGTATCCCAAAGCATATTTTATATACCTATTTAGTAGAGTAGGGCCCGGAACAGAATTTTATTAAAGTATAAATATTCTCGCATATTTATTGAAATCATACATATAAATGATATTGAGCAGCTGCTTACCTGAAATGGAGCAATCAATGTTGATGCACAATTGCATACAATTCAA
>CAJQUW010010880.1:0-65000 GCA_907163375.1 Prostheceraeus crozeri | reverse complement strand
ATAGTGATAGTTTTTTATGGAGTATTTTCAAAGATTTAGCCAATATTATAATTTATCGTCGGTTTTCATCAATTTAGATGTATAATATTGATGTATATTTACACTGTAAAGCTTTGATTAAAAAAGTACTAATATATGTCTCATAACAGGCAGTTTTGATCTCTGGAATAGGCGCACCTACAGTCAAAAGTTTGATGGAAAGGGTCGAATATATATATATATAAAGATAAATTAAAAAAAATCAACGTAGTCTCAAGATAAAATTGTTTATTCACGAATTTTCGTCTAAGACTTCATCAGGTGAACGAAGTAAATGTACATGAAGTGAAATGACATTACATTATAAAGAAAAGTAACAAGAGTTCAACACGTGTATGCCCAGGCGGCATCATTATCTGAGGCTTAACAGCTTCAATTGTTGACATTTCCACACGGCGGCGATGATAAGAATCAAAGAGCCCGCGGGAGATAATTGAAGGAGAAATAAGGCGTAACAGAGGGGAGCAATTGTGTTTAATTTTAAAATGATGGAAAACTTGGCTGCTGGTTGTATGTAGGTGTTCATCAATTCTTTTTCTGAAAGTGCGATGCGTTTCGCCCACATAACTTTCCGAACAGATACTGCAGACAATTTTGTAGATAATATTTTTAGAATTGCATAAATTCTGGCCTTTACAAACACAGCGACTTTTGCAACTGATGGGTGGTTGTTGATAAAATTGTTGGGAAAGAGGGGCTTTAGTTCTAAAGATCGGAATGATGGGAATCGTCAGATTAGATTTCCTTATACAGTTATACACTTTGTTAACCCAACAATCATAAACATACGGAACGTTAATCCGAATAGCGTCTTGTTTCATATTTCTGTTTTTAGGCACAGTTTCACTATAAAGATACTTAACTAGGACTGACAAAGGATAACCATTAGCTCTAAACCTCTGCGAAAGAAGATTAAGAGACTGCTTGACAAGCGTCTGGGACGATGAGTTGCGTAAAGCCCGTAAGCGTTCATTCTTAATAATATTAATTTTCCTCATCCGCGGGACGGCACTATCCCAAGGAAGAATGTGACCACTATGAACACTTTTGATAAAAAGGCAGGTTTGAAATGTAACACAATCTTCCAAATCAACTAAAAAAGTGCAAGTGTCAAGAAACGAAATTTCCGTTTTCCCCTCACCAGGTGTCTCTAACGTAAATCTGATGTCCTTAGAAATGGAATTGGACAGGGAGAGCAAATCTTCAGGTAGACCGGCAAAGACGAAGAAAATATCATCAATGTACCTACGCCAGTATATGATATCCGTTGACCTCTCCATAATCTGTTTTTCTATGAAATTCATGTACACGATGGCCAAGATAGGGGAAAGGGGGTTACCCATTACCCGATGAAGTCTTAGACGAAAATTCGTGAATAAACAATTTTATCTTGAGACTACGTTGAATTTTTTTAATTTATCTTTATTATTAAGTCTCATGGCGATTACTTATGATCATATATTTATATATATATTTTTTTTTGAAATGGCTTTCTATATATCTATATTTCAGTAAGAGTGTCAGTAAAGGTACAGTAAGTAATACATGCAAATCATCAGTAGTATAAGACACGTGTTAAAGACCATTACGAAAAGTCAATTAAGAGTCAAAAATATTTAGAACACCTAACAATCAATTTTTCTAAAGTCGGCTTCCCGACAGACAAATTCGATATCAACATTTTGTGAATCGTCGTTGAAATAGAGTGACCTAGATCCACGTAAGCATAAAAGACAAGAACGTAACAGATGAAAGGACAGTCTAGTCCTCACCCAGCTGATGGTCTTGCTGTACTCGACATTCCTTTTTTCAGATAATTTTTCGGATAGTCTTTTGTAGAATGCGCGACATTCTTTCGCCATACCACCGGTACATGAAAAGACCAACGGAGTAAAAGAGCCTTGATCTACTAAGCATATTCTTTCGTTGTATGATCGCTTCTTTGATTCTTCATGCTGCCGATGAGCAGAGGAAAGTTCGAAATCAAGGTTAGTCTTGGCTAGCGGGTTGAACACCCTTACATCGAAATATGCCTTTTGCCCCTCGATCCAGACACCCCTGGCTGCTATGTCAACACGAGCTTCATCGGTAATAACAGTGCTTTTCGGGAATGATTCTCCTGATAGTGGAGTTAAGCAAGGCTCTACCCTGGAGCACTTGTAGCATTCACTTAACAACCCAGCAGTGAAGTCCCTGATCTCATTATGTCTCAATGAGATGAGTCCTCCTTTTTTACAGGAGAATGCGTGTTCAATGTCAAAATTAAGTCCACATACACACTTACTTGGCAAATCTTGAAGTGGGATGTTGTATCTTATACGAAGACTATCCCAAAAAGCTTGTTTTTCCAAGTAAAACCCATGTTCTTTCAAGGGCATTGATGTTAGCCAACTGGACGCTCCAATTTCATTGGCGGCCTCAACAATTCGCAGGTAATTTTATCACTGATTACTCGTTTGATTTCACTTAAATTTTCTTTGTATTGTACATGTTTTTCTTTTCTTCTTGTTTTGACTGCTTCACTTCGCATCTGACTCACATTTCTATCATATTGAGAATCTTGAGACTTCACTTTTTCAATCATGTCTTTTGTGATTACTCTTGAAGCTTCGTATTCCTCTTGGCATCGAATGGTATGAATGTGGATTCCAAGGCCTCCTAGTTTTGGTGGAAGCGAAAAAAGCTGCCTTTCAATATCACTGCATTCATATCCGTTAAATAATGCCGGAATGAGCGAATGTCGAATACTATATTCCAAAGGCTCCAGAAGTTCGGTGAGATTAGGAATCGTTCGCATAAAGTAGGTATACTTGTGTTGAATACCTCTTGTGAATGCAGCATAGGCGGAATGTGGAAATGAATTCGCAACTTTCGAAAGTTCTTTAATCTCATCGACCCAATCTCGTACTTTTTTGCTGACATACTCTCGCTTGAAATTATTATTGCCGACACATGCACCAAGATGTTTATTACCCTCAGACGTAATTTGTATTTCACTTTTTGAAAAGACTTCAGTGGCTTTCAAGAGGTGAGCGTCTTTGACAATCAGCACACTTTTAGAAGGGTTAGGAAAATACCCGATGTAGGGTCCAAAATTTTCAATCAAGTTCCACCATTCTTTTAGTTGAATCAAAGTGCCAACCCCTGCAAAATCGTCTGCAAAGGCTACCTTTTTGACATTGTCTACCTGATTGCCTACATAAAAAATAGCGAGAGCATACATGGGCATAGCTACAGGATCACCTTGTGTTGTGCCTTCATTTGATTGTAGTTCCAATCCTCCAGTGACAAATAGGCGAGCAGGCAAGTGATAACTGTTGGAAACAAAGGTGGCGAATTCTGGGCAGAGAATTTTCATGTTGTGAATAGCTACTTTGCGGTTAATGGAGTTGAAAGCGTTATGTGCGTCGATTTGTAATATTCGATGATTGTCATCGTCATTAAATAAATCAACCACTGCGTGTATTGCTATCTCACATCCTGCTTTCTGACCCGCACATAGCTGTAAATTTCCAGCCGAATATAACAAGTCGTTGCGTAAAGTATATATCACGGATTTCGCAATAATTCGTCGCAAAATTTCTCCAATTCCAATCGGGCGTACACCTGGATCTTTAGACAAAGGAATCAAACGGCAGGCAAGTAAAGCTTCCAAGGATTCTGGATCTGGAATTTCTTGTGTGCATAAACTCTTTGCCATTCTCGCGATGGCCTTTCGAAGATCGAGACCTGCTGTGCCATAAATGCTGCTTCCTAGCATCCTGCGCCATTCTTCAGCGTTGAATTGCGATACACCAGCGGCTCCTTTTATGTTCATGGCAGCGTTCAATACTGTGTCGTCGTTGAGTTTTTCAAATATAACGGGATGAATAACATTGATTGGGCCTTGAAGCATCATTTCTTCGTTTATAGGACTCGGATTTGGGTGCTTGGCCTTCAGATCTTCAATGGTAGCTGAGGTAATAGGGAGAATACTACTATTTTTTTGATGACCCAGTAATCGTATGGCACCATTAATTCTACCTTTCATCATCATTTTATTGAATGTTCTCGATACATCAAAATGTTTAGCTCCTCTGCATGGTGTTTCTAAGCGCCTTTGAATTTCGCGGCATTCGCTAAGCAGCTCTTCAATTCGTCCTTCTTTCCATAAGGTCATACGTCTTTCAAGAGTATTTTTTCGATCAGATGACTTAGCTTTATGATTTATCTGTTGCAAAAGCAGACATGGCATTACCATAAGACATTTCAGGCTGATGTTGCGATTAGGAGAATTTGATGTCCAATGTTCAATTTGACATGTAATCTCTCTTACAAATTCTTTACCTGCATGACCTTTGGGCAATTGGAAGAGGTTCCGCTTCCAATTACTGATGTCTTCGTAAGCTTCTTGAATTAAGGTGTCAAACTTATCTTTTACATTGGATGTGAAATTTTCAAATTGTTCTATAGTAGCAACAGAATATGCCGTATCATTCAAACCAGATTTTGCATCTGTTGTAATTTTGTTATCAGTGACTTTGTCTTCATCAGGAAGAAGAACCCTGCTTTTACAAAAAAATTTGTGTCTTGATAGACCACTGGAGCTTTTACATTGTTTTCTACAAGCATTACAAATCCATTGATTTTCCATTTCTCATCATTTTTTACCAGCTCACGTTAATACCACCTCATAACTTCTATATATACATGAGATAAACTACAATCAAAAGCATATTATATATATATAAAGGTGGGCATGCAAAAACGAACACGCGTGTCGTTAAAATTGTAGAAAGAGAAAATAATAGTGACGGAGTTCGCACTCAGCACATTCAGAGGGATGGCGGTCTCTCGCACCCTTGAGCCGTGTCAGTACTAAGTGATTGGAGAGTTTTTGTAAAGACTTAAACTGATTTTGATTGTCAGGTGTGATGAGGTCCCCGCGCGCGCCTGAAAATGTTGGCAGGTTTTACAGGCCAGGCGCTCACTTGTTAAGTGGAGAATCAGTTGATGACAGCACGGATAGAAAGCACGCGGCGACCAAGGGAGTGAGACAGCCACATAAACCCATTAGCAAACGGGAAAAACAATGCGAGGGCTGCGAGGCGAGTGCTGCGAACACAGATGCATACACGGAGCTAGGCTGGCACGTAGGAGACGGTTGGCGATGAGTCAGGCCAAGTTGGGGAAATGGTTGACGGAGAGAGGCCAGAAGGCAAGGATTGCGACGAAAAAAGGCAATGATCGAAGTAAAAAATAAATAGATCAGCAATCCGTCGTGGGTCTTCAAAAATGTGATGTGATGAAGTGGTAGCAGACAGCACGAGGAGTCGAATATATAAATATATAAATATATATAAATATATTGAAATAATTGAAGTGAAAACACATGGAATGCACAAGCAATTTCTATATTCTTCAGGTGCAAAGTGAAACAAAAAGCAAGATCATCATAATTTCAAATATACATTCATCATAGACATGGATGTTGCAAGATAATTTACATAGGACATGCACATGCATAGTAAATAGAAAAATAACTTTGTTATAGTTTATTATGCTAAAATACATCAACGATATCTAATTTATGTATTAGATTGAAACATAGATTTAAGTATAGAAGAACATATATGCGAACTAATATAAAATGCATCTCATATCAAAAGTGAATGAATTCATAAGAAACGTATAAAAGTGATTCATGAATTTAATTTTGGATGAAAGCGATCGATAAGATATTTTTCTTTACATTTACGTTCAATTTTGTTTTCAGAAAAAAGCTTGTAAAAAGGAAAGATTGACATGTTGCCCCTACCACACGTTTCTAGATGTTCACTTAATTTAATTTGTCTATAATTGGCATTCAAAATTTGTTGTTTGTGAACCCTTACTCTGGTTCTTAAGGATGTCCCAGTTTCTCCGATATAATAATTTTGACAACCGGGGCAGGTGATGACATATAAAACATTACTGGTATCACAACTCATATTACAATTTACATGGAAAATGTGTCCATCAAATGTATAAGAAGATCCTTCTTGTAGGATGCTACAAGTACCACATCTCAAGTCATTGCATTTATTTACTTTATGTACTTGATCACTTTCAAATGTGGATTTACAAAGAATTCTTTTCAAATTTCGTGGTTGTCGTTTACTATTAATAAAAGTACAGTCTCCAAAAATTTCTTTAGTTTTATCGTCATTTTTCAATATTGAATTCACATGAGAAATAGCTGGTAAAATGTTCATGTTTCTAGGGTTGTATGTGTGTACAAAAGGTATGACAGAATCAATATTATTTTTCTTGTCACTTGCAAGAAAAAGTGATGAACGGTCAATCTTTAAAGATTTTGAAATGCTATTATCAATTAATGAGTGAGGATAGCCCTGTTGTAATAAGAATTGCCTTAATTCGTCCAAGCTGTTCCTTCGATTGACATCATCACTACAGATCATGCATATACGTCTCGCAAGGTTGTAGGGGATCGCTCTTTTAACATGGCGGGGATGGCAGGAGAAGTTTAGATATTGATGAGTGTCAGTTGTCTTATAGTAAATGTCAGTGTGTATTGTTTCTTCCTCTTTGATCACAAGAATATCAAGAAAGGGATCGCCTTGTCACTTATTTCCATGGTGAATGAAATGTTGATATCAAGATCATTAAGAATACTCGTATCATGAAATCGGTTTAACTTTTCAACGTCAAATTTCCAAATAATAAAACAGTCATCCAATTATCTTTTCCAGTTACTCATTACATCATTTGTAGTATCACTACCCCACACTTCAATAAGGCGATTTTTCAATTGAATTTCAAGATAGCCAATTGTTAGGTTTGCGTAAATTGGGGCCACTTTTGTGCCCATTGCGGTGCCTTTGATTTGTTTGTAGCAGTTATTACCAAATTCAAAAGTATTGTTTACCAAAACAGATTTTAAGCATTCTAAAATAAATGAATGATTGAAGCGACTGTCAATTGCGTTTGGGAATTCCTGAAGCCAAAATTTTACCGCAAATAAACCTAGGTCATGGGGAATGTTTGTATATAAACTAACAACATCAAAAGTCACCAACTTAGCGTCAATGGGTATGTGCTTAGGCAAAGTTTTTAAAAAATCAAGATCATCTCTTACATAACTTTGTATATGCTTGCACAGAGGTTTTAGAATGATATCCAAAAAATTGTTAAGGCGTTGGGTAGGAGCATTTGGGCTACCAACAATAGGTCTAAACGGTAAATCTGAAGGATTTTGAATAGCAATGTATTCTGAATTATGTTCAGAAATGGCATTCTTGATCATGTTTGATTTATGAATTTTAGGCAGTCCGTAAAAATTACTGCTTTTGAATTCAAAATTAATCAAATAGTCTTTTTCTTTGCTGGTTAGATTATTTGCAAACAGTTGAATGGTTTTTTTAATGTCTCTCAAATTTGTTTGTCTTCATTAGTTGGTAATTTTTTGTAAAAGCTTTTATCTTCTAGCATATCTAAAATCTTCTTTTCATAATAGGATTTATCCATAATCACAATAGCGCCTCCTTTATCCGCTTCTTTGATAATTATATCAGGATCGGCATTTAGAGATTTCAATGAATTTTCCTTTTTTTCTATTTAAATTAGACTTTGTTTTCATTACATTACTTTCCTCAGTTATGTTGATTTTCTCTAAAGTTTCACAAATGTTGTCTAATACCGTATTCCTTCCTTTTTGAGGATTGAAAGAAGATTTATTTTGAATTAAACTTTTAGGTCCATTCTGATCGACTTCGTTATTATGAACATAAAAATATTCCGTTAGTCTCAATTTGCGAGTATATTGTTTGATGTCCACTTTGAGTTCTTCACTATACCGCATAAAGAAGCTCCGTTATGAGGAAAAAGAAGAGACTAATATCAGAATCGAAATGGCAATGAACAGAATGAGAGGAGAGATTCAAATTCTCAAAATAGAGTCAACGAAGACACATGATAGCATGCGAGACTATGACAACGCTATTGATGCTGAAATATCAAGACTTTCGTCTGGAACATTGCGAGAAACTGTGATGAACGTTTAGTACTCTGAATGTGAGCAACAACAACAAGTGTCATACAACAGATGGAGTTATTCAGAGACTTGGTTACTAGACTACCGAAAAAAAAATTACGGCAATACCGTTTTCAAGGAATATAATAAGTACAATCATAATCAAAACGAACAAAATAGCTTGAATTCGAAGAGAAATTGTGGTATGAGAAATACGCTATCAAAGTATGAAAATGAAACGAAAGGATACAGACCCAGACCCCACTCTTCAAACAATGATTCTAATACGCGAACCCGACGAACATATGCTTCAGTTGTGAGAGGACATAATTTCACCAGAGCGAGCAGTTCTCAACGTTCCAATTCTTATCATCGTCGAAATTCCCCGTCAAATCATCAAATACGTTAATCCAATAATCATCCATACGATCGCTATTCTCCTAATGCAATGACTAACGATGCTACTCGGAATTACGAACGCTCAAATAGACATGAAACACACAGAATCTCCAGGAATACAAATTCCTGGAGATTCTGTATGTTTCATGTCTAACAAATTCCTGGAGATTCTGTGTGTTTCATGTCTATTTGAGCGTTCGTAATTCCGAGTAGCATCGTTAGTCATTGCATTAGGAGAATAGCGATCGTATGGATGATTATTGGATTAACGTATTTGATGATTTGACGGGGAATTTCGACGATGATAAGAATTGGAACGTTGAGAACTGCTCGCTCTGGTGAAATTATGTCCTCTCACAACTGAAGCATATGTTCGTCGGGTTCGCGTATTAGAATCATTGTTTGAAGAGTGGGGTCTGGGTCTGTATCCTTTCGTTTCATTTTCATACTTTGATAGCGTATTTCTCATACCACAATTTCTCTTCGAATTCAAGCTATTTTGTTCGTTTTGATTATGATTGTACTTATTATATTCCTTGAAAACGGTATTGCCGTAATTTTTTTTTCGGTAGTCTAGTAACCAAGTCTCTGAATAACTCCATCTGTTGTATGACACTTGTTGTTGTTGCTCACATTCAGAGTACTAAACGTTCATCACAGTTTCTCGCAATGTTCCAGACGAAAGTCTTGATATTTCAGCATCAATAGCGTTGTCATAGTCTCGCATGCTATCATGTGTCTTCGTTGACTCTATTTTGAGAATTTGAATCTCTCCTCTCATTCTGTTCATTGCCATTTCGATTCTGATATTAGTCTCTTCTTTTTCCTCATAACGGAGCTTCTTTATGCGGTATAGTGAAGAACTCAAAGTGGACATCAAACAATATACTCGCAAATTGAGACTAACGGAATATTTTTTATGTTCATAATAACGAAGTCGATCAGAATGGACCTAAAAGTTTAATTCAAAATAAATCTTCTTTCAATCCTCAAAAAGGAAGGAATACGGTATTAGACAACATTTGTGAAACTTTAGAGAAAATCAACATAACTGAGGAAAGTAATGTAATGAAAACAAAGTCTAATTTAAATAGAAATGAGGAAAATTCATTGAAATCTCTAAATGCCGATCCTGATATAATTATCAAAGAAGCGGATAAAGGAGGCGCTATTGTGATTATGGATAAATCCTATTATGAAAAGAAGATTTTAGATATGCTAGAAGATAAAAGCTTTTACAAAAAATTACCAACTAATGAAGACAAACAAATTATGAGAGACATTAAAAAAACCATTCAACTGTTTGCAAATAATCTAACCAGCAAAGAAAAAGACTATTTGATTAATTTTGAATTCAAAAGCAGTAATTTTTACGGATTGCCTAAAATTCATAAATCAAACATGATCAAGAATGCCATTTCTGAACATAATTCAGAATACATTGCTATTCAAAATCCTTCAGATTTACCGTTTAGACCTATTGTTGGTAGCCCAAATGCTCCTACCCAACGCCTTAACAATTTTTTGGATATCATTCTAAAACCTCTGTGCAAGCATATACAAAGTTATGTAAGAGATGATCTTGATTTTTTAAAAACTTTGCCTAAGCACATACCCATTGACGCTAAGTTGGTGACTTTTGATGTTGTTAGTTTATATACAAACATTCCCCATGACCTAGGTTTATTTGCGGTAAAATTTTGGCTTCAGGAATTCCCAAACGCAATTGACAGTCGCTTCAATCATTCAGTTATTTTAGAATGCTTAAAATCTGTTTTGGTAAACAATACTTTTGAATTTGGTAATAACTGCTACAAACAAATCAAAGGCACCGCAATGGGCACAAAAGTGGCCCCAATTTACGCAAACCTAACACTTGGCTATCTTGAAATTCAATTGAAAAATCGCCTTATTGAAGTGTGGGGTAGTGATACTACAAATGATGTAATGAGTAACTGGAAAAGATAATTGGATGACTGTTTTATTATTTGGAAATTTGACGTTGAAAAGTTAAACCGATTTCATGATACGAGTATTCTTAATGATCTTGATATCAACATTTCATTCACCATGGAAATAAGTGACAAGGCGATCCCTTTCTTGATATTCTCGTGATCAAAGAGGAAGAAACAATACACACTGACATTTACTATAAGACAACTGACACTCATCAATATCTAAACTTCTCCTGCCATCCCCGCCATGTTAAAAGAGCGATCCCCTACAACCTTGCGAGACGTATATGCATGATCTGTAGTGATGATGTCAATCGAAGGAACAGCTTGGACGAATTAAGGCAATTCTTATTACAACAGGGCTATCCTCACTCATTAATTGATAATAGCATTTCAAAATCTTTAAAGATTGACCGTTCATCACTTTTTCTTGCAAGTGACAAGAAAAATAATATTGATTCTGTCATACCTTTTGTACACACATACAACCCTAGAAACATGAACATTTTACCAGCTATTTCTCATGTGAATTCAATATTGAAAAATGACGATAAAACTAAAGAAATTTTTGGAGACTGTACTTTTATTAATAGTAAACGACAACCACGAAATTTGAAAAGAATTCTTTGTAAATCCACATTTGAAAGTGATCAAGTACATAAAGTAAATAAATGCAATGACTTGAGATGTGGTACTTGTAGCATCCTACAAGAAGGATCTTCTTATACATTTGATGGACACATTTTCCATGTAAATTGTAATATGAGTTGTGATACCAGTAATGTTTTATATGTCATCACCTGCCCGGTTGTCAAAATTATTATATCGGAGAAACTGGGACATCCTTAAGAACCAGAGTAAGGGTTCACAAACAACAAATTTTGAATGCCAATTATAGACAAATTAAATTAAGTGAACATCTAGAAACGTGTGGTAGGGGCAACATGTCAATCTTTCCTTTTTACAAGCTTTTTTCTGAAAACAAAATTGAACGTAAATGTAAAGAAAAATATTTTATCGATCGCTTTCATCCAAAATTAAATTCATGAATCACTTTTATACGTTTCTTATGAATTCATTCACTTTTGATATGAGATGCATTTTATATTAGTTCGCATATATGTTCTTCTATACCTAAATCTATGTTTCAATCTAATACATAAATTAGATATCGTTGATGTATTTTAGCATAATAAACTATAACAAAGTTATTTTTCTATTTACTATGCATGTGTATGTCCTACTATGTAAATTACCTTGCAACATCCATGTCTATGATGAATGTATATTTGAAATTATGATGATCTTGCTTTTTGTTTCACTTTGCACCTGAAGAATATAGAAATTGCTTGTGCATTCCATGTGTTTTCACTTCAATTATTTCAATATATCAAACCAACTGCTGAGACTGAAAATTTTTTTACATATATATATATATATATATATATATATATATATATAATATATATATATATATATATATATATATATAATGATAAATAAAAGAACTATAGCAAATGTATCACATTTAAAGTAAAAGAGAAAGTCGAGGCTTCAATGGAAAGGAATTTATTCGCAAATATGTTTCACCAGCTGTGCTGGCTTCTCAATGCGATTAAATGAATGGATACATACCAGCAAATCAATTCAAAATAATCAGATATCACCTTAACAAAAACATCATCATGATGTTAGACCTAAACCATTAAATGCAGGCTTGAACTTCTCGATGAACATAGACTCTTGATGTTCACGCTCTAGCTTGGATACATTGGGTTAGAGCTTGTAGAATGGCGCAAATACAAATTTCATGGGAAGGTCCCTGGCACACATAGCAATATGCCTACTCACAGGTAATATAGCGTAATTAGGATTATTAATATGTTGCCTATGGACAGTCATGCGATGGCGCAAAGTATCGCCAGTTTGGCCAATATAGTAGTTCTTGCAACCTTTACATTGCAACTTATAGATCACATTCTTAGACATGCAATTGAAGTTAAGTTTTAAAACGAATTCCATCTTGTCATTATCAACGATGAACTCTACTGACATCCCCCAATGATGTTATCACAGCATTTACATAACTTCTCATTGCATTTCGTAAGCTAGAGCGTGAACATAAAGAGTCTATGTTCATCGAGAAGTTCAAGCCTGCATTGAATGGTTTAGGTTTAACATCATGATGATGTTTTTGTTAAGGTGATATCTGATTATTTTGAATTGATTTGCTGGTATGTATCCATTCATTTAATCGCATTGAGAAGCCAGCACAGCTGGTGAAACATGTTTGCGAATAAATTCCTTTCCATTGAAGCCTCGACTTTCTCTTTTACTTTAGGGTTCGACAAAAAAACTGCGTTTTTTCTACAGCCTTTGATTTTTTAGATTTAGTGGTGTTTGATTGTGTGATTAACCTTATTTGATTAACCTGCAAGCCAGTCTAGATATGTAGATAACCGAAAAAAATAAAATTTTGAAGTATAATTAGGCCTTCATGCTAAAATATACATAATGGGTACAGTATACAGTATGGAAGCTGTAAGTAAACAGTGATAGATTTATTAATTCCCAAAAAGTCAGTTAACTGTGCTTAAAACCCAATTACAATCATATCAAATCAGCTTGTCGCTCTTATCTGTGGTGGAATCTTAGATTTGACAGTTGTGGAACATAATTGAATTATCGTCACATTTTTCATAGACATTAAGTGATGACCCATTACATACCGAACTTTTGCATATTGAAAACTCGCCGCTAAGCAGGAGATTCACTGCACAACTAATGAAGTGTATATATTGGGAAAATAACATGGAACCTTGTGTACATGTCCATAGCTAGTGGTTAGGCCCAAAAGTTGATCCTAGAGTGGAATTAGTGGTTTCTACAACCTCTGAGACTCAGGTGACCCACAGCATCCTACTTTCCTCTGCAATCACTACTTGAATTGGAAAAACTTTGAACTCTTAGAAGAGTAGAAAATCTTTGGTTGCAGCTTCCTCCAGTAGTTCATCGATTGATTGAGCAGTTACTTGCGTTTGATGAACCTTGTTTATGCTCGGAAGCACATTAGGCACGGAGCCTTTCTCCCATGTGGCCGAGTTGTCATTTATCCACTCTCACTCTTAATGACAACTCGGCCACATGGGAGAAGGGCTCCGTGCCTAATGTGCTTCCGAGCATAAAGGCTGAGTATACCTATTTTAAAAGTCATAGGTTTGACCCGACAAAGGTTTGAACCAAGGTCTCCCGGACGCAGAGCGAACACTCTACCACAAGGCTACAGCGCCGGCCACAAGCACTTCTTCGATTGCTTGCCGAGAGAAAAGCTGGATTAGTTAATAGACTCATTATTGAGATCCGTTATTCACTAGAAAATGTGGAATTAGAGTTCGATTTGTATTATTTTCAATCTGATTCGCTTCGAGCGAAAATTGCGTTGATTCACCAAATGAGCAATCCAATAAGTGACGCGTACAGATGACGAGGTATTGATAGACGAGAAATGTGAAATCCGTTTTTTCTTCCTCAATTGTAGGAAGCCCAAAAAACACGATCAGTGCATACAAAGCGAATCCTTTATTCTGCTGAGGCCTTTCGACTAACACCGTTGGTCATCATCAGAGCCACTCTAATTGCTCATTTGAAATCCGTTTTAGGCAGCTTTTAGAAAAGATCTACCATTGACTTGTCAATTAAGTGTAAAAGTCTTTCAAGGAAATGAGAGTCGCAGCCAATTGCAGAAAAGACTTCCGTAAGTGCCGATATTTTCGGTTGGAGTTGACAAGGCAATTACAATGAAGTATTCATCTTGCTGATTACTTTCTCTTGCATATGAGATTTCTCAATTATTTCACACAAAGATCCCATCCAAACAGGCATGACGTAGATAGAAAGAGACCAATTTGGAATTGAGAAAACGCTACTTCTATTTGTTGATTCATATCTTCCTATGTTGCAGTACATGTGCACTTAATTTCTTTATACTTTTCCAGGCTCAAAAGAATTTCCCGCAAAGCCCTGCCAGCAATGTTGACAAGAAGGCAGGTGTCGTTCGGAATCAGATTGTTCTTTCCCATGGTTCGGGTGCGAGAGCTAGTGGCGTCGTACCTGGCAGGTCATTCGCGGCTGCAACCAATACACCGAATGCTCCTGATGAATGGTATGGACAAGACGTCGGTCATAATCCATTACTCATTGCGGGAAATTCATCAAGATCTGCTGTTACCCAGCAACCTAGCACATCGAAATTCCATTCAACTAAACAAGTTAATGAAGTGCCAAAAACAAGAGATGTCTACGAACATTGGAGGCCTCAAACACGTCTTCACCTTCCGAATATGACAGATGTAACTGAACGCTCTAATTTCTCCATAAAGTTAGGCCCTGATAAAGACTGTGAAATTAAGCTCGGAGATTTTGTGAAGATTGAAAGACTTTGTGGAATCGTACGTTGGATAGGTGACGCGTCGTTAGTTGGTGTTCAATTGCTGGAGGAGGATTTTAGTAGAAAGGTGAGAAGCCGATTATCGCTACGCATTTCCATAATGTTCCATTGAACGAAATTGCTTTATCGATATGCACAGTTCATAATAAAAAAAGCGGAACTCCTAAATTTTGTGGAAATTCAATCCATTCCCATGCCCTCCTCCTATCGTGTCGCACATCAACACGCCATACGTGATTCGAGAGCTTGCATTCTCAAGTTTCAAATGAGATAAATGATTATCTGTCTCATGACAATAGATGATACCAGGGCATATGAACGAACGATTGACGGTATTTTTTTTCATTTTTCTGATGAACGAATTATCGAACGGTGTGTCTGAGAAGTCGATGAACGGTGATCGGAACGAGCGGCTTTTTTAATGAACGTGATTGGATGGTAATTTAATTTTTACCCCGGAAAACTCAGTATAAGAAATAATGGTAAAAAATCTTGATACTTTCCAAAATTGCTTATTTACACATTCTGACTTCAATAAAGTAGCATTTTTAAATTTGAAAGTATTTAAATGCCAATTTGGGCATGGGTCAACAGGGACTCATTGGGCTTTCGTGTTGTAGTGAAGCTTTTTTACGTCACTACTCCCCATACTTGGGGCTTGGACGGTGCTGACATAGTCAGACTTATGGAGCGTTGTAGTACTTTTAGTCCGGATGCCCTTCTTGCCACTTCCAATGACACATTCGGGGCTCGACCTCTGGACCAAAAGATCGCTAGGCCAAGCACTTAACCACCGTGCCACGGAGACCGCGGAGGTTGCAGTGAAACCTCGGAAATTTCGATAAAAGAAAAATCCATTGATGCTCCTCGAAATTGCTTGTTTAATCATTAAGACTTCAGTTCAATGACATTTCGTGAATAAAATGACAAGAGAATTGCTATTACATAATGCTCACACCTCTTGTTATTAACCCTAGGATGCACACAATGGGTCCCCGGGGACCCAGCGCTTGCTTTTTATTAGATTTCTTCAAAACACAAGCTTCATTTTGAAAGTGCTTTTATGTATTCCTCGCACGTCTCATGCTACAGCTGGAAATACAACAATATCTTGTGTTGGTCAATTTTTGTCAAATTAATCAGCTCAGTCATAACATGAACTGCTGGTTTCATAGTGAATCTCACTTCCGCTTGCATCGTCTCCCCGAAAAAAGATAAGCTGCTAAAAATATGTACAGTCTATTTGCTAAAAGTTATGTACAATTCCGAGCTTTCGCGAGCCGGCTCGCATTATCAAGGTTTGGCAGGAGTACTATGAACTGCTGGGTCCCATGGGACCCATTGTGCGCATTACACATTTAGACGACCGAATGAAACTTATTTTCATAGCAGACAGATTACCAATGGATATGATAGCTACATCAGATGCCATGACTAGATGACTATGGTAGCCTGCTTTGCGTTGTCATGGATATCCTCCTCCCTATGCTGTATCTGTGGTGGCAAGCAATCATTTGGCATTGAACTTTGTCAGACTTCAGTACATCGTGTGAACAATGAGTGCGAGTGGTAGGAAGAGATTGGGTGGATGTCACTCTAGTTGAACTGAATGCATGGATTGGACGTTTATTTCTGTCGGGAGTTTCAAAAGGGAATCATGAGAACATACGACAAATGTGGCAAGATAGTCCTCTTTCCCGTCCAGTTTTCAAACCTACGATGTCTGTAAAGCGCTTCGAAATGATCCGACGATGTTTGCGATTTGATGATGCGAACACTCGAAAAGCTAGAGTTGAGAGTGGTGACAAGTTCGCTGCATTTAGAGAAATTTGGAACAAGTTTATTGAACAATGCAAGATCACTTACGAGCCATTTGAAATGCTTTGTATTGATGAACAATTGATACCGTTTCGTGGAAGATGCTCATTCCGGCAATACCTTCCTTCAAAACCTGACAAGTATGGGCTAAAGATAGACTACTGGATTCATTTGTGATGGCATTCCTTATACCGATAAGGAAAAAAACGATGTCCGAGCGCAGGGATTGGCGAAAAACATCGTGAGAAGGTTGTGTTAACGTTTTTACAACAGTGGGAGAAACATAACATTTGATAACTTTTTCACTGATTTCAGTCAAGCTGAGGAATTGTATTTGAAGCGACTAACTGTCGTTGGCACTGTGCGAAAAAACAAGGCAGATTTACCAGGGGAATTTTCTGACCCTGAAGCTAGAGTTGTCGGATCAACTTTGTTTGGATTCGACAAAAAAACGACACTTGTATCTTTTATTCCCAAGAGAAACAGTTGTGCTTCTCTCAACAATGCATGATGACCGCAAGATTGATGAAAACACAGGAAAACCGGACATAGTTCTATTTTACAACAGCACTAAGGGTGCTGTAGATACGGTAGACCAACTTTGCCACTCATATTCGCCACAAAGGCAGACTAAGCGATGGCCACTGCGGCCTACCTCATGAACCTGCTAAATTTGGCATCGATCAATGGATTCATCTTGTTCCGCATGCAAAATCCAGATAATGTTTCCAACAGGAGCTGCAAGAGAAGAATTTTCATCCAAGATTTGGGACTTGAAATGATCAAACCATTGATGATAGAGCGTGCAAGCTCTTTCCAAGGTCTCTCAGTTCCGATTCAGAACGCTATGATTGCCTGTGGAGTAGCAAGAGTGGCATTTTCTCAAGAGCAGTCGGTCAGTAGACTTGCAAATGATGGCGGAAAAGCTTCGAGGAAAAGGTGCTACCGCTGTGTGCATACATCGCGATAGAAAATCGTCTCGTGTCTGCCAAAAATGTGATCGGTGTGTTTGTGCCTCCCATTCTACAAAGATGGACTCATTCGCTTGCAGTTATCCCAAGTGCTCATAAACAGTCTATTGTTAGAGATTATATAGCCCTACGAGTTTATGCAGTTACAATGTGCTCTCATCAATGTTTAGGCTACATTGGTTGCCACTGCTTCTTTACAGAATGCTAATGTGATGTGATTCATCTCTTGAAGTCTAGAAAAATCCATTAATTGATTGAATAACACGCTGTTTTGATAGTCATAGCATCATAATTTTGGCTAGTTTTCCATTTGAGTCACTGTGGATAATGACAAACAACATAAAAAATGATAGTTTGGTAATGTAGTGTCATGATTTCTACAAATTACCAACTTGGGTCCCCGAGGACCCATTCCGCGCGAATTTGGAAGCGAAATCTTGTGTGCATCCTAGGGTTAATTTAGTATTCCTAAAATACATGTACTACTCATGAACTACTAAAAAATCTACACATCATTATCAATGCGGTGCAGCAGTGGTGAAAACTGAAGAAACAGGGCTGAAGAAGTTAAACGTCCTTCCATGAAGGAACTAAATTTGTCATGATAATCAAACTATCATTTAATTCATCACTTGGTCACAAAGCACTGAACAGTTTGAGTTCAAAAGCTGTGATGAAGTAGGCCTACCTGCACTGTGAGTGTCAATCTAACCTTTATTTTTTTAAAATAGCATGTGTTATGTTGCCTTTACATCTGAAGACATAAGCTGGGGTGGGTCCCGCTGCGGGCATCTCGATTTTTGCGGGAAGCGGGCCTTTGCCTGCGTGCACGGGCATGCACAATAATGGCTTTATCTGCGAATTCACATCTGATCAGTGGGTATGCAGGCAGAGATTCACGGCGGCATACATGAGGTGGGCCTAATGTATGTAGGCCAAGCACATCATACAATTGAATCTAGTCACTATCGAATTTAGTCGTCTCAGAAATACCAATCAAATACCAATCTCAGATACCATACCATAGATCTAAGCTGCGCTCTATAGATCCCTCCTTATGACAAATGACAAACTTAGATATTTCAATGAAACACAAGCTTAATGATATCTTAAATATCACAGTGATTTGGGCGGAGAAATAATTGAATTTGAATTCATCGGAGAAATACAAAGATAAGCATATGATCATGGAAATCTAAGAATTCCACAAGATAGGTGAAATATAGTCTATTCTTTTATGAAATAGGAGAGAAGAGCACGGTCATCAACTATGCAGTAGTGGACTTTGATGATGAGCTGTTTAACTTTGACAGTGAAGAAAAGCAGTAGAAAAAGGCTACGATCAAATAAGAAAGGAATTGAAAGAAGTCCAGACTCAACACTAAGACGATAGAAAAGTCACGCTTTAATTCAACTGATTCAAGCGAAGGCATGAATAATGGAAAGTGGCTCTTGACTACCAGAGTAAGGTATCAAGAGAAATGAATGAGGATTACCTATCAAATGATGGAGATAAACTATCTGTTGATCTGCCTCTTCATAGAGCTCAAGAAACAATGGCGATTTGTATCCACTTTCCACATGGAAGACTATTATGTTTCCTATAACAAAATGATAACTAAACGAAAGGACGATGAGCGAAGGGTTCCACCTTGAATTGACGACCACCTCAACAGAGCAAAGTAAGTTTTCATCATATTTATTCTTGCCATATAAACATGTAAATTCAAAATTACTAAATGTATTAAAATGAACGCGAATTACATTTGTATTAATTTAATTACATACTAATACTAGAATGCATAATTTTTTAACCTGTAAATTGTTCATTTATTGTGACATTTAGAAATTCATATCTAGGTCTACATAACAAAACACATGCAAAGCCGTATGATGGCTGGAGTGTATTCATGATTCAATGAAATCATTGGTTGACGAGCAATAGTGCTTAGTGTATGAGTATCAAGTAACGAAAATGAAATCAGTCATGTAAATTTACAAAATATGCGTATGTATATTTTGTATATGCTGCCCATGCAGAGAAATTCGCCTCTTTATATTTATGTTTCTATAATAGTCCATAAGTATTTTTCATTCAACTCCAAAAGCTTGAGCTATTAAGTATATGGTGCAAATCATTTAAGTAATATAAACTAGTAACTCAACGTATTCCATCTTTTATTTATTAGATAATGACAATTAATAGCTACATCATATCATTCCAAAATGCAAATTCTAGGATTAATTGCAGCAGATCATGATAGCAAATACAATAATAGATTTCTTGACTTTACTTCACTAACTACAAAATACCACAAATATCTGAACAATTCTAATTGTTCGATTTCAGCTCCACTTCGAATGATGAATCAGCTGCGGTTGCACCACACAGCTGCTATCAAATCCAAATTTTCAATGCCGTGGACATGCTACAACAAGCAACAATTCTAAGCAATGAGATCCAAGAGACGTGATGCAGATGACATAGTACTATGCCTT
Source organism: Prostheceraeus crozeri (assembly GCA_907163375.1). Lineage (NCBI taxonomy): Eukaryota > Metazoa > Platyhelminthes > Polycladida > Euryleptidae > Prostheceraeus > Prostheceraeus crozeri. The sequence continues at coordinate 44,861 of CAJQUW010010880.1, read as the reverse complement.
CTTTCCAATGTTATAAAACATTACTACTTTGACATATCTATTGTCTTTTCGCCGCAGAAATACACAGTGAGGAATTTTAAGCAGATGTCAGGGTAATCCATCGTCAGAGTGGGTTACATCATGGACTCCTAGATATATATTTCACTATCTAGGTCAATCTATAGTACTCAGTACTGGTTAATGGGATGTTTTCTCAGCGTAGAAAGTACTCTGCTCACCATGGTAAAGTCAATGAAAATATCTTTGTTCGAGTACTTTCTGTAGAAAGTACTTTATTTCATCATTAAAGACCAATAGCAAAATGTAAGATTAAAAAGTAGTGAACAATTGTTAGTTTGTAAAGTGTTACTCTATCAGTTATTTTGATGAACATGAATCTTAATGTTGATTTCACAATTTGAACAATTTGAAAAACTCATTGGTGGAGTCGATTCCATCCTTTGGGCTTCAACATTGACTTTGTTTTCATTCTTTTGGCAATATAATGCACTTGACATTCGTCGTTCCAATTCACTTGCATCGATGTATGCAGCATCTCCATTTTCGCTTGTTCTTCCCGTCTTTTTTTTTATTAATAGCAGCTGGTAATCCACTTGATAAAAGACAATTCTGTGCCGTTCTCCTTAAACTCGTATTCGATACAAATCCAGGCAAATCCAAGCTCTCTGTAAATCGAGCTGTTACCTTCTGAATTGAGTGTATTCCGTATGGAATTCTATTGTACCAAATGTTGGTTTGAGGTGATTTTATTGGACTCAAGTAAAATGCTTCGCATCCTGGTTCTGGTCTATGTTCTAAATATTTTTTGTATAAGTTTATTGGACAACGTGTAGAATCATCAGAAGAGTACAATCTTGTGGCTTTTGGCTCGTAACGTGCCATATTCAGTCCGAATTTCCTATTTTTTGATGCTCTTTCCACATATTGCAAATATTCTTTTCCATCTTTATCTTTGTGCAATGTAATTTGAGAATTTTCACCGAAGCATAAGTCCCGTTGTTCTTGAGCAGCCCGTAACGAAAAATGTAAACCAAAAAAATAAATCAAACTCTTCAAAAATTGCTCTGACCCTGAACAACCAAATGATCCATTTTTCCAAAGCAAATCTTCATCATCTTTACTGATCACAACGGCCTTCTTTTTCGGACGGACCAGGCCAATCTCAGCGGCATTCTTCATTTGGCTGTCAAAGTCTTTACAGCTTTCTATAAATTCGACATCATTAAATATGGAAATATTCCATCCCAACATGTTGTTGAAATGGTACTGAATAGCGCTACAAATATCTTTGTGTTTGGGGAGGGTAAATTTCTCCAGTAGCTTTGCGCATATCACAGAAAAAATATCTGAGGCAATAGTCTAAATCTGCTTTGGTGAATTCATGCACTTCTTTTAATACTTCATCGATGCCATCGTTGTATCTCACTCTCCAAACGGCCAGCCAGTCATTGAAAAAGTTTCATTGCCCACCTACTTTTCGACAATGTACTCTTGGGAATGCAATTATTTATATCATTTTTTCTTTTTTCATCTGATGTATGATCAAATCTTTTAGAAGCCATTTTGATATCACTGAACTGTTCAGAAAGAAATGCTTGACATTCGAAAAAATTCAAAAAAATTTGATCTGATTCCTAGATAACCTAAGATCATGGACGTCTATATACTAGCAACTGGACATGACACTCCTCTATACTATGAAGATATGTATAGTATGTATGTAAGATCTATGGTAGGTCTATTAACATGTACAGTCCGTTTCATAAAAAGTGGATCATCCTAAAATTTGACTAAATAAAACACAAGTATGATACAAAAAGCATTTTTCATGTTATTTCATGTCCCTAATATATTTAAATGTCCTTATATAATCTGATAACCTATGATACAGTAACGGTTCTTAAGAAGCTAATATTTTGTGGCCCTACCCTTATTGTCAATGACATTACCAATTCGTCTAGGCATTGATTCGATGATATCGTTGATTTTTGACTGATCTAACTTTCTCCACTCTCTTTTTAACAGTGACGTAAGTTGTGATACGCCATCTGTAGGTAGCAGTGAACGACGAACGTTACGTTTTAGAATACTCCATACATTTTCTATGGGATTCAGATCAGGAGAACGAGCTGGCCAAGATAATGTCCTAAGCCCTAATTGAGGCTTGCATAAGTTGACTCTACTACTCCTGTGACACGTAGCATTATCATCCATAAATAACCAAGTCGATGGATCACCAAGTTGATCTGTCATTTGGCCAATGTTCATTCGTAAAACATTCACATAGCGTTCAGAATTCATGGTTCCTTGCTGTATGTGAAGTTCAGAGCGGCCATTGGTCCAAATGCCAGCCCAAATCAGTAGAGTCGCACCACCTTGTACACGGGGACGATGTAAATGTCTCGGAATTTCCTGATCAGATTTTATCCATAATCTCAATTGACCATCACTATCCTTCAGACTGACTGATGCCTCATCAGACCAGACAACCCGATCCCACTGATTTCGCCAGTGACAATGACTCATTGCCCATCTGAGACGTCTTTTTGTATGCTGATCTGATAATTCGATCTGAGAGGGCCTCTTACAGCTCTTGAAATTCGACTCAATAAGTCTTCTACGAATAGTGGACTTAGAAATAGACGAGTCTAGTGCAGCCATCTCAGTTAACGAGAGACTTGGATCAACTTAAACAAATCTCAAAATTAGGCGGTCTCTACGTTTGGATGTTTTGCGTGGACGGCCAGAGCCCTCTTTACGACAGAGTCGAAAATCATCATTATGCCATCGATGCACATTTGTGTAAGGGACATTTAGTCGCTTGCTTGTAGCTCGCAAAGAAAACCCTAGTTCTAGCAAGGCTGACACTTTGCCTTTTGTGAATGCGATCTCGTTATTGTTCATTTGCGCTTTGTATTGTTTTCAACCGGCAAGAGATAGATTTCTAGCTGAAAGCAATCAGGAGTGCTGCCAACACCACCGCAACGAAGTCAGGAAGCTATGGAACATGAAGTCCAGTTAATCACATGTAGCAGTTACATTATTGTTGATGAATAATGGTGCTATACTGGCTCTGATTGACCGATTTTCTTTATTTTTGTTTTGCTTGATAGCTTTTGGCTTGTAGAACAACATATTACATAACAAAGGAAACAAATGAAATTTTATAAGAGTATGGTATGATTTTGTTCAACATTGCTCAATGAAGATCAAATTATCTACTACTTTTTTATCTATAACAGGAAAACAACTCAATATTCATGCTTGAAATTTCCAACAATGATATTAGTAAGCACAACTGACATATCTTCCAAATTTCAGAGAAATTTGTTCAAGTTTGGCGGAGTTAGACAAAGTTGAAGTTAAGGCGATGTTTAAGGGTGATCTATTTTTTATGAAACAATCTGTAATTTGATTTAGTTTGTCTACTTTCATTAACCTAGGTAGTGAAATATATTATAATAAATGACTAAATCTCGGATTTCCATGCTGTGCAGAAAGTACTCGTACTTTCTAAGCATGGAAATCCTAGATTTAGTCATTTATTATGCTCATAATAAATTATGATAATGATTTATAATGAATATTAATGATGCTTCAGCAATTAGTCAAGTGAAGACGAAGTGTCTAAAGAAAAATAAGCTGAAGTTTCTGGAAATCGGAAGAACATGGGGTTGCAACTAACTTATCATCGTTATCACTGAATATGGAATATTGACTATATCAAATCAAGCAAATGAATTAAAATGAACTTGACGATTGTCATCGCTTTTAGTGGAAAGCTTTTTACTACTATATTCTTTTGGACAGTGAAAATGCGAAATACTAACTAGTGACACTCATAAATTAGCCACGGTTGTTTTGATTTATCAAAGAAAGGACAGGCACATTCCCATTTTGATTGCAAAAAATGCCGATGCATTTACAAAAGAAAATCACTTCCTGGAACATCTAATTAATGTATGACGATTAGAATGAAAGCTGCAGTGATGGGAAGTGATGAATTCAAATCCTCATATGTTGATTTGAAGATCGAGACATTGATAAAAGACATTGAATATCTCAGTGATATAGCGTCTGAAGATCCTCAAGCTGCTTTTTGACAAATGTAATTTATGACCAGGAAAGCAATCTACTGGTAGATCGACTTGACAGAACGGAAATAGGGGGTGCATCGCACATGTGAAAACAGAAGAAGAAACTTTTTTCAATGAATAACATGACTATCATGAATATTGATGCCGATGATATGAAGAAGGCATTGACTTTTGCGAAAGGAAAAGGCTCTATTTCATGGTCAACATCATTACCCATAGAAACATTGGGATATTCTCTAAACAAAAGGGAATTCCAAGATGCGATCAAATTGCGCTACAACTGGCCGGTTATCTTTCGACAAATTGTGTTTGTGATGAGGAAAACGATCATACTCTTAGGTGCAAAATTGGTGGCTTTGTCAATCTTCGGCACAATATTATTTTTGACACGCAGTCTTTTTTTGAGTGAAGTCTGTAAAAATGTTCGAATTGAGCCCAAATTATTACCAATTGAATCATATGACTTCATCAAAGGGGGTAATACCGACGACCAGGCGAGATTAGATAGTACTGCAAGAGAGCTGTTGGGGAGAATGGGACGTCATTTATTTATGCAAGAATAACAAATCCTCCCTGCAACTTTGAATAAAGTAGGAAGAGAGAATTTAGGAAGTAGAGAAAGGGACATTCACGCCTCTCGTATATTCCACAATCAGGTCCTTTGGCTAATTTACTTGTCTATTTAATATCTGCAAGAGAAATAAAGAGAGGTATGACGGCATCATGGTTTGGTACTGTTATCTCTTGGAGATTTTTATTTGATTCGCTTTATGAGATGCACAACTCGTAGACTGGAATGACAACAGTAGCGGATCTTACAAAAAGTTGCAGGACGAAGGCTATACACGCATTAATCTGCTGAATTACCATCATCTTTGAAGAGGCTTCAAATTTTACTTTTCTCAACAGTTTAACTTGCTCGATTAAAGAGTTCAAGAAGCACCCAAACATCTGATCTAATTGGGAATGATTTCATCATTTTTCGGGCATATTTGTAACCTAACCTTATGACCAAGTGAATTCTTCGATTTAAACGGATATCTGACCTTTATTGTAAAGTATTGAAATGCGAAAATTACTGAATCAGGAACAATGTCACAATTGTTCAATTTTGTAAAGTTACATCGTCGACGATTGCCGAAATAGTGAATGATCAAATATGTCTTTATCTTTGGAATATCTGATTAGTAATAAAGCATGTAAGTCAACTTTTGCATCTTAAAATTTCGCCAACATTTGGATGGAATGCTTTTTTATCGCATACTTATTGATTCATTTGAATCGGCGTCTTCGCATTATTTCCACACACAAATGTACCACGTTTTAGATAACCGATGCGGACTTTTTGGCTGTTGTTCCTGAAACGTTTCTATAGACCACAAGCTTGCTCACTTCGTACTGTCAAACCATTGCTTCATTTGATACAGTCAATATTCCATATTCAGTGATAACGATGATAAGTTAGTTGCAACCACATGTTCTTCCGATTTCCAGAAACTTCAGCTTATTTTTCTTTAGACACTTCGTCTTCACTTGACTAATTGCTTTCCACCATCGACAGCTATTGAGTCAAACCGGCCGTCTAGTGTATAAATGAATTTCAGCTTTCAGTCCAGGTGTTATATATCTAGGAGTTCATGGTTACATGCACTATACAATCATTGGAAAAATTTGAAATGCAAAAGTGACATAGATTATCCATGCACAGAAAGTTCAAGAATTCAGAGATGGTTTAAATATATCGATAAAATAGCTTTCTTTGTTTTTTCGTCCAGTATCATTACTAGAATAGAGTTTGTAAAATGGAAAATACAAAAATCATCTTTACCACAGAAATGCTGATATTTACTAAGGTTTAGTTGGCGATATTCACTATTTATCATTTGTTGTTTATGAACACGTACTCGAGTTGTAGGTGTGGTTCTCGTTTCATCTATATAAATTGCTTGACAAGCGAAACATGTTATCACATAAATTAGATTTTTTGTGTTACAGTTCATGTTAGATCTTACGTTGAATGTTCTACTGTTAAAGTTGTAAGAGGATCCTTCAGCAATATGATCACACGTACCACATCTTCTATCATTGCACTTACTGACCGAATGTGCGCCATTATTTGAGAATCTTGATTTGTATAAAATACGCTTAAGGTTCATTGGTTGGCGTTTACTGTTGATGAAGATTTTATTCCGAAAGATTTCATTTGTAGTGATATCATTTTGCAGCATAGAATTCACATAATTTATGCTGGTAGTGATGTTAGGGTTTCTTGTATTGTAAGTATGAACAAAAGATAAATATTCCTATCCTTTGTGCTTGCGTTATTTGTTACCAGTTCAATTCTATTAATATTCTTGGCTTTATTATAGCATCATCGATGATTTCTTCAGGGCATTGTTGTTTTAAAAGGAAAATAGTCATTTCATGTAGTCTACAGTCTCTCACCCATTCATACGATAGCACAAATACGTCGTGGTGGATTGTAAGGAAACACCCTTTTTTAGAATTTCTTTGCATTTGAAGAATAAAGAAAGCGCTTGTGCATTCCATGTGTTTTCACTTCAATTATTTCTATATGTATAAATGCTTCCGGGCCATCCGCTGATAAAGAAAGAAAGGAAATGATAAAAATCTTTCAAAGGCATGAATTAAAAATTACTGTTGAATGTAATATCAAATCAACCGATTTTTTGGACGTATACTTCGATCTACAAAGTGGAAAGTATAAATCGTATAATAAACCAAATCAAAACCCAATTTATATCAATGTGAAATCAAATCACCCACCTACAATTATCAAAGAAATCCCAAACATGATCGAAAGCAGACTATCGAATCTATCTTGCGATGCTGAGGAATTCAACCTGGCAAAACCATTTTATTAAAGAGCACTGACCAAAGGTGCTTTTAAAAAAGAACTTTACTTCCAAGAAAACGAAACATCAAATAGAAGAAAGAGAAAGGTTATTTGGTTCAATCCCCCATACTCCTTAAATGTGAAAACAAACGTCGGCAAACGTTTTTTGAATTTGATCAATCAACACTTTCATCAACAACATAAGTATCACAAACTTTTTAACAAAAATACTGTTAAAGTCAGCTATTGTTGCACGCCTAATTTGGGCAACATCATTAAAAATCGTAATTCAAGAATTCTGAACAACGTGACAAGTAATGAAAGTAACAATGCAAACAGTAAATGCAACTGCAAAACTAAACAATTATGCCACCTGGATGGAAACTGTCTTCAAAAATGTGTGGTTTACCAAGCAACAGTCAAATTCGACCAAAACGAAAAAGTATATATCGGCCAATGCGAAAATAAATTTAAATAAAGGTGCCGCAATCACAAAAAGTCGTTCACAAATATTAGATACAAGCATGAAACAGCTCTGTCAAAACATATTTGGGATCTAAAAGATAATGATAAAGAGTATGAAATCAAATGGAAGATACTTCAACAATCAACACCCTACAAATGTGGAACGAGCCGTTGCTATCTATGTATATCAGAGAAGTATCATATCTTGATGCATAGAGGCCAAAATCTTCTAAACAAAAGGTCAGAAATTATTTCTACATGCCGACACAGGCGAAAATATATCTTGGCCAATGCTAAGTAACATTCAGAAGGTGGTTCATGTCTAATATCACGCCAATCATAGACTTTAAATTTCAAAACCTATTCTACCTCTTCTCTATAGTGAACTTCCTTCTATATTTTATGTCACATTTGAAAATCGGCTCAGCTGTGAAACTAATTGTACCGTTAGTAATGGAATTTTAAATCTGAATTTTTCTAGTTTTTTACAATAACATTAACAAATATATATATGCATATATTTAAAAATGCCATCTTCAGGTGAACAGCAGTATGTACATTACAACATAAAATTCTCTTAAATATAAAATCCACAGTGTCATAGGATGATATGATCACATTTCAAGGCTAAAATCAATGGATTGGTCATTCACAGCAGTCACAGTAGAACAGGGGTTCCCAACCCGGGGTACGCAGAATATGGGAGATTTATTATAATTCAATTTTACTTTGATTACTTTCCTGTTCATGGGTCAGTTGAACTGTTAAACTTCGTGCGCATTCCACATTGGATTGTCATTATCTGGCCTTGATGGAACCGTTGATAATTATCGACCACCAACTCGACCCAACCACATGCTTGCATGTATATGAATGCGGATTTTCCACCATAGTAATGATTAAAAAGCAAACAAGGAGTTCGTTTGATGTTGGAGCATGACTTTCGCTGCGCTGGTGTTGCTACACAAGCGCCTTCAGTTACGCCTAGTTACATTTTCGTGTAACTAAATTACGAATTTCGTATATTTCTACCCGTAATTAAATTTTAGTATGATTGAATTCTTGCTATTTTTATATGTATAGGTTAGGGCAAGCGGAATAATGAAAAATCCTATGATTCTCTACTTTGGGGGTACGCAACTTAAAAGGTTGGGAACACTTGCAGTAGAAGATACTCGTAAAATCATGAAATAAAATCAATGCTATTTACAGTGTACAACTACAAATTTAGGCATAGATTCATGGAGCTTCCCCGTTCATTCATCAGCTTATTGTCCGATTTCTTTAATAGAATAGATTCGAGATATCTTGGGTACCTCGTCTGAGAAACGACCTTGAAATGATCTTTATTTATATTTATAGCTAATTTCAGTAGTCGTTGGGTAGCCAAATTAACAACAAAATTATTTCTCCAAACGTCAAAATTCGCCCTGTCTTCCAGACTCCTAAGACCAGTATGTTCTCTGCTAACAAAGACAAAGTGCCTGCCAAGCTCAAGTCAAACATTGTCTACAAGTATTATTGTGAGCACCGTGACAAGTGCTACATCGGCAGCTCGGTCAGGCATTTCATTACTAGGATGAATGAACACTTGAAAGGCTACCCAACGACTACTGAAATTAGCTTGCATGTTCACTCTCCTCACAAAGATAATCTCAAGTTCGTTTCTCAGACGAGGTACCCAAGATATCTGGAATCTATTCTATTAAAGAAATCGGACAATAAGCTGATGAATGAACGGGAAAGCTCCATGAATCTATGCCTAAATTTGTAGTTGTACACTGTAAATAGCATTAATTTTATTTCATGATTTTACGAGTATCTTCTACCGTGACTGCTGTGAATGACAATCCACTGATTATAGCGATTAATTTTATCCTTGTAATGTGATCATCATCCGATGTAACTGTGAATTTTATATTTGAGAGAATTTTACGCTGTACTGTACATACCGTTGTTCACCTGAAGATGGCATTTTGAAAATGACCGAAACATGTCGTGCGCTCTGAACTCGAATTGTTCTCACTTCCGCTAAAATACTATGTGCATTATTTATTTTAATGCGAGTATATATATATATATATATATATATATATATATATATTCATATTATAGAAAATCGAACTAAGCAACTAGATAAGGCATCCCGACCGGTTTCTACCTGTTGCAGGCTTCTCAAGGGCATGGAATGATTTATAATACAATTCGTGTATCATCAAACTAAGTTAAAAGCATGGGATTCAAAATCTATGCAAGTATGATATCGAAATACCAAAGAAAGATAATGATATCTCTATCACCTCCTTCGGTACGCCCCTGTTTGCTAATACACATGTATATATAAATAAATAAAAGGAAAGACAAGACCAATTAATAATATGTTATTGTGACAATATTTCGACTTACTAGTCTGATGATAAATAGAATCAACACTTTCGCATACAAGATTCGAGAAAATATATTTATGGATTTAGGTTGAGCATAAAAATCATGCATGTAGCTGGTGTATTCACTTTGATATAATATTTCTCTGCTGTCTTTCGTTCAAAGCTGTTGGAAAAATTGTGTTGGAGAAATAATATCTTGAGCTTATCAGATATCAAAAGGAGGCGTGTTTACTTTTGAAATGTTTATGAACTTTGCTTTCTTTCATAGTAAGATATTGATGTATTCTTCGTCTCATAGTACATTGAAATTCGCTAATTTATGATTCATTATAAATTTTGCATTTTATTTGATAAACCGTATTTTTCATAAAGCAGATATTCTCCTTGTTATAATAGCAGTTGTTATGACACGGAAAATAATTTTTCGTTCTTAATTGTCTCCTCAACGATTTGTGTCTTACGAAGGATGGTATGATTTTGGCTAAGATTATTTTTCTCAATTCATCCCGAACATTTCTAGCTTGAATTTCGTTTACAAGTGGAATTCAAAGGAAGATTTTATTTCCATAATTTCCTTGTTTCACCTTAGTCCTCTCAGTGTTGACATACTTATCGATAATCGAATCAGGATACCCATTATTACGAAATCTGTTTTTGATGAAAGTTATAGCATCTAAAGGATAATTGTGAGACGAACAATTTCGGTGAGCTCTAAGATTATCGGATTTTAGAAGGTTAACTTTTCTAGACAAGGGCACATAGCTGTCCCATGGTGGTATGTGACCACTATGCAAGGGTTTTGAAAAGAATTTCGTACAATTTCATTCAATGGAGAGAAAGAAACTACAAACAAATCAACAATGTATCTCTTGCAAAATTTAAACTTTCCAGAAAATTTTTCGAAGAAGAGATATTCAATATCAAATATATAAATTATAGCAAGAAACAGGGAAAGGTTGTTGCCCATAGCTAAGCCGGAAACTTGTCTGTAGTAGCAATCATTCAAGAAAATGAGATCAGATGTATGTCTATAGTAATGATTATTACTATCTAATACCATATTACAATTACCATCTAATGTAAATAGACATCAACGGGAGGAAAAAGAAAAAAATGGGGCATAGAGATAGTTAATCCAGCCTTAAATCAAGATTTCTAATAATCCTTGCGGTACATGCCGTACACTAAAATTTTGTGTAATGTATTGCTTTCAGTTAAATATCAGCGTCTTGCAATGTATTATGCTTCAATTTATTTGCTTGATTCATTAAAGCCCTTGAGCAGCCTGCTTACAAGTGAAATCGGTTGGCAAGTGTATCTGTTTTTCTTTACACTTAGAGTGCTTCTTTTTTGGTTATTCATTTGTAATTTTCGGATTTTTGCTTGTCTAATCTATTTATGTACAAAAATAGAGAATAAGGCAACTTTGCTGAGTGAAAATATTTTCTCATTTTTAGCCTCGACGCATTTCGATGTCCTTCGGACAAACAAGTTCACAATAAAAGGCAAACAGGGTATGAATTCAAAATCACTGAAATTGCGTAGTGACCTTTGATGTTCCTTCGTTCTCTCATCAGTAGTTCCATTTGTCTCTCCGATGTATAACCAGTCACAATTTGCTTCATCACAATCAATCTTGTAGATGGCACCAAATTTCTTAACAGGCTTTGGACGGTTCAGCATGACCATTTACTTCAAAGTTGATATTGGTTTACATCCTATGGTGAGATTTACTTTGCGAAAAATTCGTGCGATATTTTCATTAAGATCAGGAATATATGGAATTACGCAATCAAGTATTTTTCTTGTCTGATGGTTGGTGTGACAACATGTTCTTGGTTTGAGGTGAACTAATTTTGCTTCTTTTTACGAGAAACTATTCAGTGTTAAAATATGTTCAAGATCTTGAAGTTAGTCATTGTGCTATGTTATCGTTGCATTTTCTTAAACTCTATGTCTCATTATATTTCTTACATTTCTGACATTTCAGTGATTTTCAATTTCATATCCTGTTTGTCTGTTTATTTTTCGATCAGCAAATTTGTCCTATTCTCTTTTTTTGTACATAAAAAATGTGCTTTTTCAACTCATTTATTGATTTATTTATTTATTTATCACGAAATCAGCTTTACTGATCATTGTTTGTAGCTCTGATCTTGTAGAGGAAGGCTTTATATCGTCCGTATCAAGTTCAACTGCGGTTGAGGAGGACCCATTGACGTAGTGGTAGGTCACGTTCCCGAGCTTGAATGATGGCACCTTCAGGTGCTGCGATAGTCGACAGGATTCTTGTTGCCAACGTGCTTTCTTCTTACGCTGAGCCGATCGAGTATCTCTACTAGCTAACTCATAATAAACTTATTGAAGGTTTTCGTGAAGGTCGACGTGAAGAAAGTCTGCGTTGGTCATTTTTTTAGATGGTGAAGAAGATTGTTAGGTTGTCTAGCTCATAGCTCAACGCTAAGTGCTAAGCGGACACAATTCTTCCCATCAAAGGTCATGTGGAGTAATGCCTGTGAAGATTGGAAGCAGTTTGACTGGCGTAGAGCGTATGACCCCAGCAATTAGTATCATGACATTGTAGAGCCCCGTGACGATGTGGATGTGAGAGTTTCGTGTCCAAAGAGAGGCACAACATTCCGCTACTTATGACACGAGAACTTCAACGCAGAGATGCGGAGTCCTATCTTTTGATGGGACTCCGACGTCGGATGGCAAAAAACAGGTAACCTACATAATAGATCACTATAGGCTTATCTGAACCTAATTTTAGTGATCATTGCTGTATCAATTATCAATCATTTTCAATGAAAGTTTATCAATTATACACGATTTTCAATTAATGCTTGGCATTTGACAAAGTTTGGAAAACAAAGAAGAAAATCTTGTAATCATAAGTCACCACAGCATTCAATTATTTGTTCGTAAGAACATGATGCCGTTGGCAACATCAGCCTTTTAATCGAGATCGTAGGTCACTTATTAGAAGCTTTACGCCCAAGAACAGGCGCTCCACGGAAACTTACGTCGTAGACATTGTAGAGAGGAACTGACATGCAGATTTCAAAATACTTCGTGATCTCTCTCCGACTGCTTTTTCTTGACGGTTACTTGACTTTCTTCATCCTCCACCACCTCATCACATTGTCGACGATGATATCTCATCAAATGTTGCTTTAAGTTGGGGTATGAAACATAGGGTATGATCATACTATGTAAAATAGGTATGAATCATACTATGATACGGTATGAAATGTAACGCTGTTTCACAGGTATGAAAATTTCATACGAAATCATAGTATGAAACATAGGGTACGAATCATACTATGACAGGGTGTATAACGCCGGAAAAATCAGGGAAAAATTGATTTCTGGAAAACCGGGAAAAATCAGGGAATTTTGAAATTTAGAGCAAAAAAGATTAGATGTCGTTATGACTGATGACAACATCAACAAAATTGCCTACTGTACAAACAAAGAAAAAGTTGAAATTTCATATTTTCCATGTTTTTGATGTAAACATCACTTTTTATATCGCTTGAAGATTTGATCAATAAGTGCAAATTCGCAAGAACCGTATGGTCAAGCATCTTTAATTTTAAAACATTTTACGTCTGCTTTATTAGTTTTCAGCAATTTATGCTGTTTTCAAACAAGGAGGCCAGTTGCTTTTATGTGCCTTCTTAGTTTGCTGCTGCGCTTTTCTCCGAAGCTGCGTCCAGATCCTCTCTGCTGTTTTGGAAAAGCTGCTTTGAAAATGTCCGGACCAAATGTGTATACTCAGCCGAGGAAGTCTGGATCCCCGGCATTAGGACGGGCGCTTCGTTTTCTCATCTGACTGGCGCCGTTGATGTGAGATTGACCAGGTTGATTAGTCCTCGCCCTGTCTGGCGAGGACACGTTGTTCAGCTCGCCTGGGCGAGTTGTCTCTGGAGATTGTTCAGCAGGTTCAGATCTCCCACGCCTTGTGCGTTCATGTGCAGTACATGGCTGATTAGGACTCACATGACACAGTCTGAAATATGAAATGCTACGTGACGCATGTAGATACATCGCGGACAAGTGGATTGAAGACAGGGAGATGACAAAATGCCGATACCTGACTTCTAAATTTCTTGAACATGCTGCTACATCTGAGTTTCACAAAGCTTTTGAGGGAGTTGTCAATGACCTGGACAATCCTACACTCCTAAAGGTGGTAATGGATGTTCCAAATGTCAATATCGCAACACATCATCTGTTGAAGAATCACGTGAACATGCTGATGCACAAATTTTGGACATTGGAAGTTGATCCCTACACATCATCGACGGTTCTCTGCGAGCTGGAGACAAAAATAGGACAGTAACCTAACGATGTCTGCAAACGTTACAGCTGTTTGCCGATCAGCCTTTTGCTTCCTACGCCAGCTAAGACCAGTCATCCACTCCCTACCGACCGACGCTGCTAAGACTTTAGTTCATGCTTTTGTATCATCTCGTGTTGATTACTGCAGTTCACTTTTCTACAATATCTCGGATGTTCTTCTACGTCGTCTCCAAGCGGTGCAGAACGCAGCAGCCTGCCTGATCACGGGAACTCGGCGCCGTGATCATGTCACTCCGGTCCTCCTTGAGCTTCATTGGCTCCCAGTACGGCAAAGGATAAAGTATCGGTTAGCAGTCCATGTTTTCAAAGCCCTACACGGCATGTCTCCGGACTATATTGCAGATGAGTGCACCATTATCAAGCATCCTGAGGATCGCAAATTAAGGTCATATGATGTGTTGACATGTGCCGTACGTAGATCACATACGCGACTTGGTGATCGAGCCTTCGCGTGTGCTGGACCTAAACTATGGAACAGCCTCCCTATCCATCTCAGGGACAGTAACCTACAGCTGAATACCTTTCGTCGGTCACTGAAAACTTTTCTATTCAGCGCCTAGTGACTTTTACTGTTTTTGTGCGCTCTATAAATGCTCTTATAAAAATAGAATAAAAATATATTTAAAAAATGATGGTTTAACGTCACTACTCCCCATGTTCACATCGAGGTGATGAAATTCCTCCGATGTTGTTGGGAAGTTTTTGAAGATCTTACGTCTCACTGAGCGGATTATTGACGTTTCGCAAAGATCCACACGAAAAAGACTACGAAAAATCATACTATGAAAAAATCATGCTATGATCATGCGTATGAATTCTTACTGTTTTCATGTGTATGAAAAGTTTAAAAAAGCATTAAATATTCATACTATGAATATAGTATGATTTCATACTATGATCATGCGTATGAATTCTTACTGTTTTCATGTGTATGAAAAGTTTAAAAAAGAATTAAATATTCATACTATGAATATAGTATGATTTCATACTATGAACATGCGTATGAATTCATAGTGTGATTATATATATGAATTCATAATATGATCATACCCCATTTATTTCCGTACGGGATGACACAAATATTGTGCGACTCGATGGGTTGAGAAAGTAACAGTTGCGGAAGTGATAATCGAACAATTGCAAAACTTGCGAGCATATGTTGAAAATATCAAGAAGCAACCTGACTCGTCGTCCTACAAGAACATGAAGGAAATGCTGAATGATCCTCTGCTCAAGGCCAAATTGTGTCTTTTCGTCACGATAACCTAGGAATTTGAGGTTTTCTTGAAGAAATTTCAAGTCGACAAGCCCATCCTTCCATTTCTGTTTGAAGCCCTAGAGAGCATCATAAATTCGCTGTCGAAACGGTTTATCAACTCATGTGTTTTGGAAACCTGTCAATATTTCAAAAACTGAAGCTTCCCATGGCTGAGAATATTTTTTACAACTGAAATCAATTGACCTCGGTTTTGCAGTGATATGAGCCTTAAGATCGGCAGGATGAGCGGATATGCATAAGAAAGAATGTTCTTTGACGTGTCTGGAATTCTTGAATGTTATTTTGATGCCTTCCAAATATCTATTGTTCGAGGGTAATCTTGCTTGGATCCGTTGAATATGGCCTCAGATTCCAAACGGAAATTGATACTATTATATAAGACTTGGATGAATTGGTGGTCAAAAAGTGGATCATTGTATTCGAGGCATATCGCATCAAAAATCAGTACATGTTTCTGACATCAAACAATCCCTTGAAGTCTTACTTGCAGATGTTCGACAAAAAGAAGAAACTGACTTGATGACTACTTACTCCATTGTTTTCAAAAAGGTAATTCTTCTCCTGAACTTGAACGATTCGCGCGAATCATTATGTTTGAGCTATGGACTGGCTTCGGTCGAAAGAGGCTCCTCGGTCAATAAAAAGATGATTAGTAGAAAATCAAAAAAGAGAATTAATTCCCTTATTGTTCAAAGAACAGTCAAAGATCATACACGCGCTTTGCATGACGGGGATGCTCGTATCTTAGACGTATCCAAGAAACTGATTTTGTCCTCTCGAATCCACTGAGCAATATCGAGAAGGTAGAGAGGAAGAGGCGCGGAACCAAGAGGTCAAAACAGGCATGGTGAAAGAAAAGAAGAGGAAGGTGTCAGAAAGCAAAGATGGAGGATATGAAGAAACTTTGTCGCAAATTGATCGTGTTGACCAAGGTATCCACTCTTTGATGAAATGGGCTTTTGCGTTTTTATTTTGCTATGATCTTGTCCGTAATCACGATCTTCATGTATTTTTATTAAACAATTATTGCAATATTTTGTTACTACCCAAATATTAGTGGCATGCATATCAGGAGGCTAATCTATAGACACCTTTGAGATGCCGATTTACATTAATTCCAGATGGCATGAATCTTAGTAAAGAAACCATGTTACGCATACACAAGTGTCCTTTTTTGGTATATTCATATCTGCGTATATTTTCCAATCAACCAACATATCCGATCATGTCAAGATACCGCCACTAACTTTTATACTTATAATCCAATAATAATCAGGTAACGAAGAAAATGTATTTTTTTTACTGAATTTTCACCCCTAGCACAGCTATGAGCCATGAACGAAGCTAGGGGTTACTCAATGAAAAGTAACAAATTGTATTATTTTAAATAAATAAAATGAAAAAAACAGATCTTCTAATCTGATTATGCTGTCCCCTTCAGAAACCTGTTCGCACGCCTCTTGGAAGTATCAAGATTGCATTGATCAGGGAAAGTGGTATGGGGAAGCTGATTCCAAATCTGTGCCGTGCGAACAAAAAAGCTTTTCGAGCGACTCACAGTACGTGCGCGTTCTAAGCTCACATGATAGCATGTGAATGCATTAGCTCTGCGTGGGCTTCTGGAGAAGATCTTAGGTTTGGGTACGCACTCATTTACTGCAGAGCTGCTTCTACCGCAATAGTACCTGTAGAAGAGACTGAGTGAAGCAACATCCCGTCTGACGGAGAGTGGCTGCAACTTGCTAGCAAGTTTTTCACCCATGAGATTCTTGACACGTTTCTCAACCCGTTCAAGGAGGTTAAGATGCGTTTGTGGGGCGCCTGGCAACAATATTCCATCAGAGGACGAATAGTGGACTTGTAAAGATAGCAGACAGTCTGTGGTGTAAGATAGCTGCTGGCACGATAGAGACTACCAATGTGTTGAGCTGCCTGCTTGCTAATGGATTGGATGACAAATCTTTCGTAACCGCCAATCCAAGGAAGATGGAATCTTGTTCTCTAATCCTATTATCTGACATCTTAATGCTATGATCATCATCATCTCCTTTAAGTCGTGAGTGCAGAATACTTTGAATTTTTGAAGGATTGAAGGAAACAAGCCAATTGGCGCCCCATTCTGAGACCCTGCGTAAGTACATGACCCTGCGTGTCATTAAGAACGTCGCATAACTGCTGACGTTGCTGAGTGTTCTTAGAAAGTCGCTCATTGGAATTGAAGAATGTCGTGTCATCTGCATACATCACCAATTTATTCACTAGGCAGTCTGGGAGGTCGTTGATGTACAGCAGAAAAAGAGTGGGTCCCAAAATTGACCCTTGAGGAACTCCTGCATTGACAAACTTGGTGGAAGACTTTTGGCAAGCAAGAAGTTTGTGGAGTTGATCAGCAACTCCATAGGACTTTAGCTTCATAAGGAGTCCCTGATGCCAGACTTTATCGAACGAACGCCTTGGAAATATCCAAGGCAACTGATCTCGTCTCACCTTGTCTGTCAAGGACACGACTCACATGTTCAATGACATATGAAAGAAGATCTGCAGTTGATCGAGAGTGCCTGAAGCCATACTGTTCTTCTGATAGAAGGATCTGAGTTTCAAGGAAGTTAACAATGTGTTGGTTAATCACTGCTTCAAAAATCTTGCCAGCAATTGGAAGCAGGCTGATAGGACGGTAACTAGATGGAAGAGATGAGTCAGAACCTTTCTTTGGAACTGGAACCACGGAAGCTACTTTCCAGCAAGAGGGAAACTCACCGGTGGATACACATCTACCGAACAGTTTAGATAAAAGTGGAGAAAGCTCAGGTGAGAGATGCTTGAGAACCGAAACCGGGATGCCATCTGGTCCACTAGACATAGAGCTATCGAGACCGGCGATGATCTTTTTGACGTTTCGGACTGTGACTGAAGGAGGACTAACTATCTCATCAGTGCGCGTGGGAATTGGAGGTGGAATTCTACCTCCATCGTCTAATGACGAATTCTTCGCAGACTCGAATTGATAAACTGTTCTATGGAAGGGTGCAGACGGTGTGGAGCAAATTTGTTTGCCAGAAACTGTGATAACACAGTGATCAGACGTGCCGAGGGGAGAAGTAACCTTGTGTGAAAAACAAGTTGGATTTGAGGTGAGAAACAGGTCAAGGAGATATCCAGTATCCCCAGCTCGGTCAGGCACTCTGGTAGGACAAGTGACAATTTGACTAAGGTTGTGAGAGACAGCGAAATCCTGGGCTGCCTGACCGGAGAGATCGGTGGTGCGTGAGTGCACAAGCCAGTCAACATTGTGCACGTTGAAGTCACCAAAAACGGCAACTTCAGCGCTGGGATACTCTTGTAGAAGAGAATCGATCTTGTCAGAAAGAACATTGAAAATATCCGCATTGGTTGATGGAGAGCGGTATAGGAAAAATAGAAGAAGAGTGGTCTTCTGTAGCGGCGCAATGAAGGCAAGATACTCATGCCTTGAATCCTCTGACCTACGAAGCCTTCTCAAGGGAAGGCTTGTCTTGGCATAGACTCCAAGACCATGAGAAGGTGTTTTATCCATCAGGAGTAACGTCGCTTGATGACACACTAGGATCTAACCTGGTTTCCGACAGGGCTAGAAGATCTGGTGGACCTCAGTCCTCTTACGTTGCTGAAGCTGATCCTGAGAGGGGTTTTGAGCTTGACGGCTTGACTACGTTTCTTGTGTGTCTTTCTCATTTTCATAATTTCTCGTAGAATATCAATCAAATAAACGAAAATTATACTGCACAACAAAGTGATACAAGAAACTTTGGAAGGCATCAGAAAAACGTAAATAATACGCAAAAAAGACACTTATAGGCACAGTTCATGTCGCAAAAGCTTGAAGAAACCCAAATGAGAACCCCTTTGCCGTAACAATGGGTACAAGTCAGGTAGGCCACAGAGGAACCGGATACAGCTACACGGGCTACACCCCTCAGCAAAGCTACCCACGCATGTCCGTGGCAGTGGAACTGTACCGCCTTTTTTTGAGCAGTTGACCGGGCCTGCCTCCCAAAGCATTACCAGTGGGTTCGGGACCCTCGAACTACCTGACGCCCGTATGCCGGGAATACGTTGGATCTGTCACACCTTAACCTGCAACAAATGCGGAAGTGCAAAAGAGAGCAGTGGAAGGAAGTTCGATCACAAATGAGCCAAGTAAGTGCCATGCCCAAAAACCTGATTCAACAACATGAAACATCTGATGAATGCTCGTATCTGGCAAACCAGGAGGTGGTGTTAATTGGGACGGCCGAAGACTACCGCACACTTAAAATAAACAAACGTGGAGAAAAAGAATGAAAAATTAATCAAACATAAATAAATTCAATGACCAGTAAAATAAAAATAATATTCCAGAGCCTGCTAGTTAGCCGGAGCACGGTCACAAACCGCCGACAATAAACCTTTCCGACAAAGTAGAACCCAAAGAAGCATGAGCTTCAGACGACACAGCCTTATTGCGACTCCGTTTTCACCCTTTCACCGCTTTGAGGCCGCAGGTTGAGTGAGAAAAGGAATTACAGATTTTGTGGAATATAAAAAATTTCTGTTAATAGAAGAGATAAAAATTATTTTTATAAAATTTGCTGGCTCTGGTAATATCAGCAATAAAATTGCTATGACAAATATAGAATGTCAAATGAAAAATTTAAAAGAATAGTTTTTCAACTGAAATTTTTTGATGCGAGAAGTTGAAATGGATTGTTGTCGTGGGCAACCGTTTTCAGTGCTATTTGCGGTAACATAATGAATGAAGTGTACAGGGAATTTCTTAAAAGAGACCGGGAAAAATCAGGGAAATTGAAAATCCAAAAGCGTTATACACCCTGAATGATCATACGGTGAATATAATTTTGTTATCATAAGGCCTGGTTTTTCATGGTTTTGATATCTTATCACACCTATGAACATTAGTCCTCCTATATGATTATCATAGGATTTTGACACTATCATAGGATTTGAATGACGTCTAAAAATTGATTTCGATCATCACTAATTAGAGCAGCCTTCTTACTCCAGTAGAATAAATGCTGTCTGATCTTACACTGTTCCTTCAGAAAACACACATGGGGCACCCTTTTCATTCTGTCCTTGTGCGCTGATCGTCTCACGCATCACAGCTGGCGTATCAGATCACTGGCAGATATGACGTCGTCACTTCTCTTTGAGTTGATGATTGCGGTTAAATGAGGCATCAGATGTGCGTCTAAGTTATCAAGATTGACTAAGCATACAATAAAGCAGCAATTGAGACAAGGTTGAAAATTCAGTTAATCTACAAAGAGTTTTATGTCACAAAGACTTCGCCACTGGGGGCTTGGACGGCATTGACATTGCAAGATTTCAGCCGAAACGTTGTAATACTTTTAGTCCGGATGTCCTTTCTGCCGACTTCCAATAATATTCTAAGGGATCGACCACTCGACCAGACGATCATGAGGCCAAACACTGTGACACGGAGACACTGTTTCTCTGACACCTTTCTGAAACTGTCAGTTGAATCACTGTGCCACATGTAAAAAACTGGTATGCATGTAGACTGCGTAAGAATGAAATAATCATTTATGCACGTGTGAAAGCACACGCAAATAACATGCATGTACATTTCGATAGATATGAATGATCATGCCGCATCAAACGTGTTATGAAGTTTGTAAATAGTATATGTGCATCTTTACGTGGTATACATATATGCATAACACACGCATGATCATATATGCAAATAGCGCACATTGGTATGAAATAAGTATGATATTTTCACACCGTATTATCCATATGAAGAAGTATGTAAATAACATACCGCTACATAAGCATGATGCATTCATACCATATCATATGTATGAACAGGTATGGAAATGGGATACCGTTACATAGGTATGATATATTCATACCATATCATTCGTATGAACAAGTATGTTAACGTTGTACATATGCAAATGTCGTACGTTTTCATACTATGAATCATACCCACTTTTTTCTGTAAGGGATACGATTTTCAATTAATGCTTGGCATTTGACAAAGTTTGAAAAACAAAGAAGAAAATCTTGTATTCATAAGTCACCACAGTATTCAATTATTCGTTCGTAAGAACATGATGCCGTCGACAACATCTGCCTTAAGTCGAGATCATAGGTCACTTATTAGAAGCTCTACGCCCAAGAACAGGCGCTCCTCGGAAACTTGCGTCGTAGACATCGTAGAGAGGAACTGACATGCAGATTTCAAAATACTTCGTGATCTCTCTCCGATTG
Organism: Prostheceraeus crozeri; assembly: GCA_907163375.1. Lineage (NCBI taxonomy): Eukaryota > Metazoa > Platyhelminthes > Polycladida > Euryleptidae > Prostheceraeus > Prostheceraeus crozeri. Next base: position 23,135 of record CAJQUW010010880.1, on the reverse strand, counting down.
CTTTTTCTTGACGGTTACTTGACTTTCTTCATCCTCCACCACCTCATCACATTGTCGACAATGACATCTCATCAAATGTTGCTTTAAGTTGGATGCATGCAACTCGGCTCCTCCCATCTTGTTGATGTGTGCTTCACACGTTTTTTCTCCAGTCTCTACCAGACAGGAAAATCCCCATCCTTCTTCAGAAATATGACTACACTTTTGATTGTAATATGCGCTTCGGAGGAACCATCACACACGATTGACGTTATGGTAAGAGTTAATGTTCACAAACAAACTAGTGTTTCATTTTGTCTCTGATGTGACCTTTGGTGCGTAGGTGTGATCGAAGCTAGGAAGGCTTGTCTTCTCTACTAAATCACCGAGTGAAAAGACAATCCTTCTTTCACTATCACGGTTCATTCCCTCAACTATTGCAAGCTTTGGATGCACTGCTGTCTCTGTACTCTTGTTTGACGGAGAAAGTTGACATCAAGACAGTGACAGCTGTGCACGAAGATAAATATTTCGTTTGTATTATCTTTCGGGTCTAGTTATAGGCCGGAGTCCTACACTCCGACTCCGGCAAAAATGATAGGACTCCGACTCCGCATCCCTGCTTTAAAGAGAAGTAAAGTCGAATGCGAATTTCCGCATTCGCATTGATTTTCATCTTACCAGACGTACTCTTGCGTTGTGCATCATAGGCACAGTAATACTTCACAATGTTTGCACGATTTGTTGTGAAGCTCTACCGTTGATCTACTGCATTCTATTTTAATTGTTTTAACATAATTGTTCTTTTTTCAGATAAATCGGGGTCTTAATTTCGATGGGATTGATCTTGCGCTGGTGCATGTTTTATACCTTGAATTAATAAAAGGTACGTGAGAATCAAATTTATGCTATTCAAGAACATGTAGATTCTTAATTTTCTATTTATACCTCTTGTTTCCGATGAAATTTACACGTTCATGATATTTTATTACAGTTACTGATGTTAAGTACTTCCTGACCAAAGGAGAAGAGACACCATTAACCGAGAAGGATTATCCTTCCTTGTACGTTTATAAATCACCTTACCTCTACGATATAGAGACCTCGAAGTTTGAAGCACTAAACGCTGTTCATGCAAAAACGTTAGGCCTTTATGACGATTTTCCTGAAATCACAGTGAAACAAGCAGCGGCACTGTTCCAAGTAAAGGACAAGAAGATGCGATTGGAAACCATACTCAGTGGGCAATTGAGTCTTCTGGATGTAGAAAATGAAATGTCATTGGTAATGCTGGTTGACTCCGACGATCCTCGCTTGGTTGATTACTCAGCAGTTGGTACCATTGTGGATTTCAGTAACGGTTATCTCACGGTTCAGGTAAGTTGTATATTCAAAACAAAACTCCCATTAGGCAACAGGTAGTGCACTTATATTCAATCATATCTTGACCTTAGAAAGACAGCATCCTATCACGACATTACCATGTTCCGAAATCGGTATATCTGTGGCAATTGTACGAGTAGATATCCACATACTCTAAACTCTCATGTATGCTATTTAGATGCGTATGCTGTGCGTGCATGTGAACGTATGATGTCCAAGTACATGTAAACTCTCATCGAAGGGTTTCTCTGATGTGAACTACCATTGCATGAGTTGTAGTGAGGCCATTCCTGGTGCAATCTATAGTATTTCCAATTGCTACTCTCTCAGGAATCGAAGGGAATTTTGTGCTACCCAATATTTCGGTGTTCTTCATCAAAGTTAATGACAGAACTTCTGAATGGTGTGATTCGTATTTACGAAGAAGTAAAGGCCAATCCGCAATTAAGAACCAACAAAGACATTCAGAATACCGCAGCAGAATTTGATGAATTTGTGGAGGAATATCACTTGACTCTTTTCACCTCAGACAAGACAAATCGACTCATTGACCATGAACGATACAAATGAGAAAGAGCTGCACAAAGGATCTCTAAACGGTACAGATAAAGAAGTTTCAAATGTCCAACCAAGTACAATGCAAATCACAATTAATAAGCGACTCTCAACCATGGCAAGGAAATACCACAATACCAGCTGCAACTTTGAGGTGCAAATGCAGTGAGCCTCATTCAAGTGTACCTTACATATTTCCGAAGGACCATAAGGAGAGCACCAACTGCAGCTCTGGTGTTGTCTTATTCCCATTGCCTCTCCTCACTGGCTATACTAAGTTGATGTTGCGGTGATCCTGACAGCCGAATCTTGGCTGTTGGGATGTACAGTAAAGCTCTGAGCTTCCTCCCTTGTGGCATATCTGGCTATGCTTTTCCAAAGTCCTCTCAGCGATGGCCGCCTCCCCTCTTCGGAGTAATGTGTGGGGTGAGACCATTGTGGTTGCTGCCTCCCCGGTCACCCTGTGTGAGCAGGCTTCTCTTGGGCATGGTGGCACCCCGAGTTATCGGAACGTTTCCAAATGATTTTTGAGTCGTGTAAGTTGTGAAGCTAATTCCTTGGTGTGAAGCATGTGCTGAATTTCTTTAACAGTCAGTCATATTTAAATACGGCATCTCAAAAATTGAGATGTTGATACCAGATGCCCATGATCTTCCTAAAATTCAACAAACAATTATCAAAGCTTTAGTTCTCGTATGAGGCGCTGCGAACGCGGCCGAGTATTGTAACCAAATCCGGACAGTAGCCACCGAATCCGAGTCCAATATGCAACTAGTGATTAAGAAAATAATACGTAAGGTTAGCATTCAGTTTATGTGATCCATCATGTGATTGAATTCTCATGGCTGACAATGCTACATGCCATCGTGTCAGGGCAATTCAATTGTATGTAAGACAGGCAGGAATACTAACCTTAGACTTGCCAGCAAGGTCTCCTAGCTTGAATCCAATCGAGCATGTCTGGTATATCTTGAAACGGCGAGTTCGTCGACGAATTTGTCCTGGCAATGATTTGAATCGGTTGGAATCTTAAGTGAGGAAGGAGTGGAATCAGATTGATCAACTGATAATCAGAAATTTAATCGGCAATATGTCTAATCGCGTCCGAAAGGTAATAGAACTTAGAGGAGACGAATCTGACTACTAGGGAACGCATCCATCAGTCCAACATATAACAAAGAAAAATATTTAATATGATATAGGAAACGTCATTCAATTAGTTAAAAGCTTACTGTTTACTGGAAAATATAGCTGTTTTAACTAATTTTTAACTATTTATGAAACGGACTGTATGTAGGCTCATAACCAGAAAAATGTATTATATTCTAAATAATTTGGTATCGTAAATATCTTGCTTCTAGTTGCACTTCGATGGTGATAGCACGGTATGGCAGTTTTATGGACTATGACAGCACTAAAAGGATGAAATCTATCGCTTAAAAAGGATGCTGGTGACGTCATTGCACTATTTCTGTGGCTGTATGTAGCGTTGTGAACAAAAGGCAATTGGATGATTATATCCAATTCTTGTGCGATTCCAAGAAGCAAGTCGTTGCTGATTACTCGACATCTATTCCGGTAACGAAAGCCAGAGCAAGTGATATTTTCCAGACATTATCACGAGTTATTGATGACATTATGAAACCAAAGCTACTTCAAATTCAAATGGAAGGTCCAAATGTAGATTTCGCATTCCTCCAGTCCTTTGAGCAATATAACCGCAAAAGAGAACATAAACCGCAATGACAATATTCTATTATGAGTTCGCTACGCAGATATTTTTTTGTCACTTACAAGCCGAATCTCGATGTGTTGAAAATGGCCAATGATGTACATCCAAGGAACTCTATTCGGTGTGTTTCCTGAACGAGGTGGGTGCATGCGAGATGCAGCAAAGTGAAGCGAAACCTGAGTAGAGATCCAAACTTCGCTTACCGAGCATGCATATCAAGGCCAAACACGGATTTCAAATGCGGAGTGTGTCGACATGGAAGGAACTCGCCTTGAATGTGTGATCAGTTTTTCCTATCTTGAGGACGTTCTCGATAGCTCTGGAAGTGTTGAGTCGGCAGAAGTGTCAAGAAGCAGATTTGGATGATGAAAATGCCATGAACTGCAATCCTTCTGAACGTCCAAAGGACCATCCTTGAGAACCAAGAGTCGTGTGCGAAGAGCCATGCTTTATGGTTGCGAGTCGTGGCCGCTGCTTTCATCCCATGAGAAGATACTTGAGCGTGTGGAGATGCGAATGCCAAGGTGGATGTGCGATGTCAGACTATCAGACAGGAAATCGAATGACAGCATCAGAAAAGCAATGGATCTTGAGAACATCACATACATCGCGAGAAGGCAAAGACTGCATTGGTTTGGTCACGTGGTAATAAGGGATGAGACAGAGTGGATCAGAAAAGCAATGTTGATGGAAATGGATGGTAAAAGAAGGGCAGGAAGACAAAAGAAAACCTGGAAGTAAGTGGCAAAGGATGACTTCAAAAGTGTTGGAGCCCAGGAAGCGGACTCCCGTGAATGGAAGTCTATGCTCAAGCAGCAAACGTTTAACCCAGCATCTTCTGGAAGCTAGCGACGCAAAAAGGGATGAGTGAGTGAATGATGATCACCTAAGCATGGTCTTTAGAATTGAAGAATCAGACGATGGAACTCTTCCTTTCCTCGACACTGAATTGAAATGGTGTGAAGAATCAACAACATTTCAATCTTCCCTACATGTCAAAGCAATTCACATCTACACTTTGATTCAGATTCATCCATTTCAAAAGAAACCAATGACCCAGTTACGACCATGAGACTGCCATATGTAGACAAGCGAATTAATCTAAATTAAAGTACCTAAACTCTAACGAAATTGTGATGTAAAAGCAGATAAGGACAATTTATCAGTCCACAAAGCCATCGATGGAGGCCTCCTAAAGAGCAGTCAAGGTGCAACAGCAATTGTTGGTTTTAGAAGATCTCCGAAGTACAGCAAAGGTGCTACACCAAGAATGTGATCTACGAGAAGACTTGTGTAATATGTTATGAAGAACACATTGTTCAAACTAAAAGGACAATAAAATCAGCGGCTGACTGATGGCATTTTTTGTTCGCATGGCACAGCTTTGGAATCAGCTTTCCTACACCACTTTCCAGACGAATACAATCTTGATACTTCAAAGAGGCGTGCGAAGAGGTTTCTGATGAGGAATACTTAATCACATTAGAAGATATGTGAAAATTCCGTAAAAAGGAAACTGCGATTTTGAGGAAGATAATTTCTAAAGTATTCTTTCAATCTCGCTGAAATTTTCAAGATATAAAATTGAGTGTATTACAATTTCAGAACTGTTTTTCTTTTAAATTCATATTTAGTTAAACACCACATTCACTTGAAACACCATTAGAGACATACCTACAAGTAGTTATGCATGTAGGCACTTTTGCTGTCAAATTATCATTAATTATTGCCAATTCGCAGCTGCAAAAAATATATTGTTTGTTGAGATCCACATTGTGCATTAGTAATATATCGAATCATAATTGTTCTGTTCTGTACTGAAAGACACATTCGTTTAAGAAGAATGGACTTAAAATGGGCTAGCTGAGCGCTCTATCATTTAGATTAACAACAATGAAATTTAATAAACGATAGATCAAATTGCCATGCAAAAGATGTGCGGTTGGTAGGATTCGAACCTACGACTAAGGTTAACTAGACATGTGCTCTAACCAACTGAGCTACGAGCCACTTACGCGACTCTGTCAGTTGGCAGGATCAGACCCTCACCACCACACATCAGTTGTCAAGGCAATAATAATCAATGAATAAATATCACGTCACAATTGTGACCGCCGACATTAAGGCAAGTAGCGGGGATTTAGATGTTAGATTTCTTGCAAATTCCTGCTAAATCGGCAAAATTTCGAGCAGATTATCGTCCCCAAAATGTTGGATGGTTTTTTGTTTACTTCTTAGACATCTCACAAGTGAAGGCTTAAAATATTCTCATCTCAAATTATTCATAATCTTCCCTAATGTATGTTCATGAATTTTTTTCAGATCAATGAAAAGAAGAGTTGTGTTACCATCAATCAGATATTTGATATGGGATTTCCTCCGTACTGGGTTAATGAAGCGAATGAGTGGATAAAGAAAGCATCATTTGATCAGGTTACTCTTGTCGGTGCAAAACGTAAATCATCAATCGTCTTTGGGTATCTCAAAACTTTGATATACCCATTCGGAGAAAATATCTATGGGTATGCAGTCGTCGAAACTTTCGAGGTAGGTTGTCCACCGGTTTTAGATTTGTATAAATTTAGTCATTTCATACCATGAATCTAGGATCATAGTTGGAGCCGGTCGAAAATCATCGACCTATACCGACCAGTGATCAAATTTCTCGGCAGGTGAATTTCTCCTTTCACTGACCGGTTTTTTGATCGACCAGTCGACCACCTGACCACCCTTTGTAGTTACAGTCGAATCTTGTTATAAAGAAATTACGGATATGAGCCGCGGCGTTCCGCACTTTGAATTTATTGCTCAGATGCTGCTCCCGCCGACGCCTTGGTAAACAGAAAAGACATGCTTGAAAGCTTTACTTCGGTGCAGCATGTGATTGACTGAGAAGCATCGCGCTAGGATACACGGTGTGTCCTCATGCGTTCGTTCACAATATCAACTCAGAAGCGAAAGAGAACCAACTTTTCATTGAAGGATAAGAAGGAGATCATCGATGCTGCCGAGATAGAGTCGAATCAGTCAAAGTTGGCTAGGGAGATGAGCAAGAAATGGGGCATCGAAACTAAGAGAAGCACTGTGAAGGGCATTCTCAGAAAGACCGATGGAATCGAGGTGGCCACCAAAGCTAAAGCTTCATCCAAGCGCATGAAGTTTACGCACGTCCACGAACCGAAGCTGGACGAGGGGTTACTCATGCGGCTGAAGCAAGCAAGAGGCATTCCTGTCAGCCGACTATTCTTGACAGCTTCCGTCTGAACTGATGTACATTTTATGACTTAAAAGAACAAGGCCATTATAAAAATCTGGAATAAACTGATGTAGCTCGCGTTACTAAAAATCTTGTTTTTTACAAACTCTCGTTACAGTGCCACTTTCGATCGTTACCGGCGGGTGGCATAGTAGCTAGATTTGTGTGTGTACTGTAAAAATGCACTCCTTAAATTTGCAAAAGTTAAAACAATATTTACAATATTAGTTTCTCGTTGATAAAGCGTTGGGACCCGAAGCGTTCGAGACGTAAACGACTTGCAAATACTGTTTTTAGCGTGTTTTAAATCCAAAGGGAGAGTGTCTTCTTACCTGTACATAAATATGAAAGACCTCCAGTCGGAAGCAATTAATTATGTAACTTTGTATTTGTTTTCATTTTGAAATGTTAATCTTGATCCTAGAGTATGCTCGTTTTCAATTGGAGCATCAAAGGATTGTATTTTCTGCGTAACATAACGTTTATAAATTCACCGATTTAATCGGAACTCCAATTGGTAGACACATGCCTATTCTCATGATCATTCATATTTTTCATAGCTTCTATCACATATTGACCAAACTCCAAGATACTGCATGTTTTCCAATGAAAGTCATTTTGACTGAAAACTCCCCGGAAACCGAAAATGTTTGGTCGTGATGTGGTAAGAAATATTGACGATACTTTTGTACAGAACTCTGCTTTTTCAAACACAATGTAAATAGAGTAATTAAATATTGAGTTGCATCCTCAGTTGAAAAATGGGAACAATCCTGAATAGCTGCCATTTCATCCAATACCAGGAATCATCAGCAGGCCTAGTTCACATCTCTCAAATTTACCCGGGCATGGCTGCAACTTTAAATAGGGAGTTGTCGATTTTTAGAGATGTGAACCAGGCTTACTGATAATGCCTGATATTGCATGAAATGGCAGCTATTCAGGTCTGTTCCCATTTTTCAACCGAGGATGCAACTCGACATTTAATTGTTCTATTTACGCTAAATAACATTTAGGCTATTAAATTAGGCCTTTATCAATTATCCTAATCGTCCACTCATACGATTAATAATTATCTTGACACGTAAATTACTATAATCTATTATGTATTGAATAATAAATGTAGTTAAGCCATACGTTTGTCAGGTACGGCAACCAAGCACGGTGAAATTGGTTTCGAATGCCGTGCCCGCACCTGTGTCGGTGCTTGCTCCATAACCGTGCCCGTGCCTGGAAGAAAGCCGGGTATTGGCCGTGCCCGCCCGTACAGAAATAAGTCCGTATGAATCATAGTATGAAAAGGTATGAAAAATAGTATTACAACGCATACGTATGTACGTAATAACATACTATGAAACATAGTATGCATAAATATAAATAGCGCATACGTGTGTATTAACATACTATGAAACATAGTATGTATAAATATGAATAGCGCATACGTATGCATTATCATAGTATGAAACATAGTATGCATAAGTATGAATTTCGCATACGTATGTATTAACATACTGTGAAACATAGTCATAATTGATTATTTAAATTCATACCGTATACACACATACTACATGTTATTGTGCAGGAGTAATCTATGTTGGGTAGCGACAATTTTTTCTACTACGATGCTTGATGCGTAACCCGAATTTTGTACCCATGCTGAATGATGCTGGTGATTATCAGTCATCTATACAGAATTAATGAGTGATATCAAATATAACTTTCGTTGAATATACGCATTTCATAATGTTCATAATGTTGCTGTTCAACTTCCTGATGAATGACGTACCCATTTTATCTCAGGTCATTGGAAATAATTATTTTTCATTTAATTATCTTTGTCTAGTATTAAATAACTATTTTGCCAGCATATAATGACATTATTTGCAGATAACGAATTCGTCAATAGTTCTGATTCTTGTGATAATGAAATTCTTTCATGAAATTCATATATTGTTCATGCTTTTCAGATACTTTATGCAAAACGTCTTTGCTACAAGCTGAAAATTTCATCTGAGACGATTTCATCAAACACGTATGGTACTTAATCCATGCAATTCTGAAATATTACTCATTGTTTTCCTATGATTATTAATGCAAAAATGATATTTATGGAGCTTCCACAGTATCTCCACAATATTTCAACGTGTTTTGAAAATGATAATGAAAACCTACTGATGATGCCCAACACATCGATTTTGTTTTATTTTTAATGCATAAATGATTCATTTATGTATATTTAGTCTAACCAAGAATTCATCGAGTTGGATCTTTCTCATCTCATAATTGCATAACCTACATGCATTTTTTTACATAACATGATGATATCATAAGAATTTGATTAACGATTACCATGCATATAAGAGAAGGTATTATTCTTGTTTAAACGAAATAATAACGTGTCTTGTAGCTTTCTTTTGCTCAAAGAATTAGTTATTCAACGAGTTTACTTTTGAAAAGTCTCATGTGTATTGTGGATCTCTACAATGTCAGTAAAAATTTGAAAGTCCATTTTTGAGTAATCTAAAAGTTAAATATGAAAGTGTTACTAATATAATTTCCTTGAGTTGCCATTGATTAAGCGCTATTTTGAACACCAACACATTTAAGATAAGAAATTCTATCAAACATGATTCATGAAAGTAATAAAAGCTAATTCAATTAGTTTCGAAAAATATTGTTGATATTTATTTTGATTATTTATCTTTCCTATTATTGCTTGAGAAATTGCCACCTTATCATAAACGTGTATAATTCTTTTATTAGTGTGTCATTGTATCTGAAGTTTTCCATCATGCCCATCGGGGTTGTCCAGTCTAACTCAGAAGGCTCCTGGTTCCTTTCACTTCTCTAATAATAAGCATTAGTTTATTTCCATTGAAAGCATAAATGAACTTGTATGAACGTCAAAACAACAAATTTCACACTGTCTTGACGTGGGAGCATTATTATTAGCTGCTTGCATTACAGGTAACGGTAACGGATTCTTTTAAGATTGTTTATGCTACTGAATGCTAGCGAGTTGCTTCACTTTCTTTTTTTATCTTCTGCTTAAGGGTTTATGGTACCGTCCTCTTCACTCGAACTTTGATTTTAAAAAATCATACAAAAATGTTTATCTTTGATCAAATGGGTTTGTCATTCGTGTGTTATAACAAATGAATGCCATATATGTGATTTTAACGTATGAGAAATTGTAATTATTTTGATCTTAAAATGATGCTAATAGCTGTCTCCCTCATGATATGTTCTCTATCTAAATCAGTTGACTTGCTACATTTGACATGTTACCGGAAAGACAAGGTGCTTTTGACTTTGTTCCCTTTCAGATTAAAATACGACATATTGAATACAGAATGCATGTTATTATTCATATGATAAGCGGTGCATATAATAATGAATTCATGCTGTTATAGAATATATGTACAACATCAAAACATATGTGCTTATGTATGATATTCCTTCGTACGATGTACTGCTGTATGCATATATGTTGCATTTTTATGTCAGGAACATACTCTGAAAACTCATGTGTGTTTAGGATGAGTATACGTACCTATTTTCATAGTATGTTTCTTTGTATGATTCATGCGTATGGCACGACAACGCGTTACATGCTCTTAGTACGTCTCATACTATGTTTCGTATGTCTGTTCAATACTATGTTCCACATCATGTTTTCACACACAGCGTGTGCCATATGAGTATGCATACTATGTTCATAATATGATTCATACTATGTAAAGTCATAGTATGAATCGTACGTATGTTAGGGTATGGCCCGACAGAGCGTTACATGTTCATAGTATGTTTCATAGTATGCTTCATACGTCTGTTCCATACTATGATTCATACTACGTTTTCACAGTGTGCCTGGTATGAATACGTATATGATTTTTCATGGTATGTTTCATAGTATGATTTTGCTGAGTATGATTTAGGGTATGCTTCATACTAAGTTTCATACTATGTTAAGTCATAGTATGAATCATACGTATGCCAGGGTATGCCCCGACAGAGCGTTACATGTCCATAGTATGTTTCATACTATGTTACATACGTCTGTTTCATACTATGTTTCATACGAATGTTTCATAGTATGATTCATACCAATTTTTTCTGTACGGGGCGGGTACCCGGTCGATCCTTAATTTTACTCGTATGTCATGCTTCATACACTCAAGACTTTGATCTATCGTCTACGAGCATTAATGCGCAAGGGTGCCATTTAGCTGGACTGGTAACTGCCAAAATCAATTTTTTCATTCCTTACTTTCAGGTGGTCTAGAATCAGTACTTCACCAACATGATATCCTTGCATTCACATGTCACAATGTGATGTGCTATCGGAGGAGAATAGCGGAAAAATCGAAACACCGATTGCATTTGGTAGTGTCTAGTGCGTCATTTCTCGATTTTCATTCATTTTCAAATTGTGTCATTTTTTAACGAACTTCATTTTGTTTTTGGAAAAGTATTTGATTTATGTGTGGCAATGTTTTGCATTAATTTTGATGCCTATTAGAGCTGTGAGCTGTCTGGTTTTCAGAGCAGCTTGACTCTTGATCTTAAACTGGGCAAATACTTAGTCTCACTTTCAAGCTGAGAGAAATCCAGAAAATGAAATCTATGTTCATGTCATGAAGATAACCTGGTTTAAACTTGCCCCTCTAACATATGAATTGTTTTTCAGGTAATGAATGAATTGTCTGTGCCGCGAGTAATTATTCCTTATCTACAAAATTTTATCACTGATCTGGAGAGAGTGCTTGTAGTTTCCGAAAGACGTGTTGCAAGTGAGTGAATCTGATTAATATAATACATGTGTATGATCATCTGGTATTTATGGGTCATCTCTCCACTCCCTCTAAGCCTTCAAATTTGTTCAAAATCCGTAAAAATGAATCAATCGCCAAAAAACTTCAAATGCACGTATTTGAGTATCCAAAAATTAAGCAAATCGGAGAGGGACTCCTTGCATTAGAGACGATAAGTTGCTGACATCATTGCTGGGTCATTCCACATCAAAACGTCAAATTTCGAAAATGTGAGTGGCGAAGGTTCTCAGATTTTCTCGAAATTCACATATTTTCATCATTTGGGTCTATCTAGATGAAATCCAAAATATTTCGGAAAAATTCCATCGGGAAGGTCACTAGCGTGGCCTTGACTTATTCGAATTTTTCTATTTTTACAAAATTTATGAAAAATCATGTACATCTTTGATGGCCTACATCATCTTCTTCTTCGACTGCTTAATTGTACCCAACCATAGATGTTCCAAGCGGAATCGATCACCTTTTCGCTGCGAGAAAAATTCTGTGGGACCTCAAAAAAAGTAAAAATTTTAGAAAATTTTTGAAAAAATCGAATTTTCAAACATTTCTTAAAAAATGCAAAAGTAATTCTGTGGTCCCTCCTTCCGCAAGCGGCTAGAAATACATCCAAAATATTGTGAAAAAATATTTAGAAAATCACCAAGGATCCGGAAAGTGGTTTTTAAATATCAAATTATATGAACAATATTCAATTTTTGACATCTTTGACTCAGTCCTGACAATTTCTCGCAGCAGCTACGCTAATTCTTATAAGTCGAGTGTCTTACGCTTCACATTATCTGTCTGAAACTGTAATCAGAAGTAACTTTTTCCACCCAGAAGTATGATTTTTTGAATTTGAAAATGTGGCAAAATTAGATGGTTTTTGGTCTGTTACTATCAAATTTGTAAGTAGTGTGTACTTTGTAATTAGCAGATTTAACCTCAATGAAACGATATACTCGATGACCAAAGGATATAAGTTCATATATTTAAAGCAAAACATTTGAACTTAGTTAACTCTGGTACCTGTTTCAAATCTAAGAAAATTTTTTTCAGAATTAGCATGGCCTGTAAAATCCTCTGTAATTCACTAGTGTTGGTCTTTCAATTTTTTTCACGATGTCCTCCCTTTGATATCTGTGACTTTCGGGAGACTTGGAGTACTGAAATATTGTCCTGCTCTGACTAGAGTACTGGCTTCCGCCCAGTTTTCACTAATCGAAATTATTTGTACAGGATATTGATCGCTTAGGTAATCGACAGAGACCCAATCATTTGTCGAGTAATTTTCTTCTTTACTGAAATGAGAAGTAAATAAAGATCGGTTTTATATCTAACTTGGTTTACAATAATCTTGCTGTTCTTTTATCTTAGAAAGGTCGAGATTAAAATGATCGCCTTCATTTTATATATCAAGGCACAATCTGCCGTTGACGAATTTTCTAGCATTCATGATGGACAGGTGTTATACTGTGAAGGGAGAACAAGGTGGATAATGCACACCTGAGAGGAAAAATTTCCTTGGTGCTTGTTTCTTCGAAGTGGGCGTTCAATGTCTTGATCACTTCCAACACATGCAGTTATAAGCTATTTTTCGCCCTTTCGAGCCGAACTGTTGAGTTCGGGGGTTGATAGGTCTCCGGGTTTTGATAACTCCGACTCCGGGTGGCAAGTATATAAAGCCCAGTTTTTTCAAAAAAAAACTGGTGACCTACATTACAGATCATTATATGCTTACCTGAACCTATTTTTAGTGATCATTGCTGTATCAATCATTAATCATTTGCGATCAGAGTTTATCAAATGTCGCTTTAAGTTGGATGCATGCGACCCGCCTCCTCTCATCTTGTTGATGTGTGCTTCACACAGCTTTTTTCCAGTCTCTAGCAGGCAAGAAAATCCTCAATCTTTCTCCAAAAAATATGAGTACACTTTCGATTTTAATATGCGCTTTAGAGGAGCCATCACATGCACGATTAACGTGAGGGTAAGAGGCAATGTTCACAAACAAACCAGTATTTAATTTTTCTCTCTGATGTGACCTTTGTCGGGTAGGTGTGATCGAGGCTAGGAAGGCTTGTCTTCTCTATTAAATCACCGAGTGAAAAGACAATCCTTCTTTCACAATCACGGTTCCTTCACTCAACTATTTGAAGCTTAGCATGCACTGCTGCTGTCTCTGTACTTTTGTTCTTGACTCTTTCCATCATAAATTCATAATCAGGACCTTTTCATTTTAACTTAGCTTTTGCTTGCAATCATGCATGCATGCCAAGTGTATTCGTAGTTTTGAGTGAGCGAACGAGGTTGAGCAATACGCCCTTATGACCAAATGAACTTAGAGAACGGGATATTCTAGTAACCGTCATTGATTTTAACTGAACTAAGATTTTGCCCTTCATGAACTGATAATCAAACAGAAATCTCTTAAATTTTTGCAATTCCTTTTTGATGTTGTTGATAAATGCAACAATGGGTTTTCCTGTTTCTACAGATTCTATAGTTGCGCAAAATTCGTTTCGATAATAATGTCTGAATGCATATAAACCGTAGTATTATCGGCATTATAGATACTTATCGATCCCTTTGATTTTAAATCACATCTTTATGTGTTGTGATGCTGCAAATAAGAGCAAATTATTCGAAATGGTAATGCAAAAGTTAATTATTGAGATATAAACTTAGCTTTATAATTGAAAAATTTATGTGTTGATTTCTAAAATTTTATAAAACATAACGTAAGGTAGTCGAATACTAGACACGATGATATATAAGCACGCCCGCTAATTCATGTTATGAAGAAATTTCAAATGTCATGAAGGCTGTAGGAACACAATATAGCAGTTAATGAAAAATGGAATGTTTTCCTTACGGTACATGTACGATTATGCGTCTTGTTTTGATACATTTGCCGCCTTTCGCTACTCGCTTAGCTCTGCAGGCCTTAAAAGTCACTGAATAGGGAGATCCATGCAGGTGGAATAGGATTGCATTCCCAAGTCCCAACAAGACATGCTCCTATGGAGGAAAATTTGCACAACTCTCTATTCTCGGCATTACTCTTTCCTTGGTCGGTTTTCTTCTTGATAAGAAGAAAATATAAGATTTGAGAAGTTCTTATTGCTCAAATACTATGAAGATTCTATATTTTGTATTTCAGGCTGTTCAGGTGATGAAGTGACCCTCCTTCAGAGAAAAATTAATCCAAGTGAAGGTGGTGTACTTGCTGCAAACTTCGAGCACAAGTGTTACAATATCATGAATGGAAATGAGATACACTCCTCACATTATTTCGATAAGCTTGCGATAAAATCACTGTATGTCCCATATTATGTGCGAATCAGCGACAAGGAGGATAGGCTGTGGACATATTACCTGCGTCATCACGAGAACATATCTAATCCAACGCGATCAGGAAAGTTTCTGAGGATTCGACCGAACACACTTCCGACGGACGTGAATTTTGAAGAAATAATTACATCGATATCTTATGAACAAGGTCTTGTGACATTTCAGGTAAGGAAAGTCACTATAACAAAGTAGTACAATCGATGGCGAATGTTCAAGCTAGTTTAAGGTATTGTAGATAACATAATCATCGCCTTTGCCACTACGGTGCTGATTTAGCTACATTTGATAGCATTCTACCAGTGATTGACAGCTAACCGAAAACCGAAGCGAAATCAACCGACATTTTGTGAAAAACCGTTTTCTGTAGAAAAGAGGCATGTGTAGCGAAAGCAAAAATGAAGGAACATACAGCCTATATAACGATGCAGCACGGACAGGACACTATGAATAAGCTCTATTTGATGTCATCTACCATGTCAGTTCAACCGGTTTTACGTAAAATATTTCTCACTCTTGAGGATATTAGCTTATCCGAGCATGGCTTGAGAGTGCTAATTTATTATTTTTCACTTCAATGTGAACTTTTCAAGCGATTGAATAAATTGACCATCAGATTTCAGTCAAATCATGTAATTGCATTGACATTTTCATGATCTATTCCAAAGTATAATAGCATTCCTATGATCAAATTCAAATACTTTCAACACACGAACGATTTTTAAAAAATAGTTCTTTTAGATGTATCATGAAGATCAAGATAAGAAACTAATATAAATAATTTGCCATGTATTTCGCTCAAGTAAATCATCGGTCGGCAGTTAGCGAGCACTCCCACAAGCTTAACCATCGGTCACCGTTCGACACTTTTGAGGTGATGGCAATGGAGAGTGATTGGAGAAGAAGAAGAAGAAGAATAAAGGACTGAATTCACATCCTCAGCCATGACACTTTTAATAGGGACTCTGGTTTCTCTGTTAACCGTTGCTGGATATCTCTTTTTCACTGACTGTTTTGCTTTCTAAGTAGCTTGATTTTTATCTTTTAGTTATTTTTGAACATTATCAGATGTTACTTATCACACTTTGACTAGCATCATGATTCCATGTTTCAACTCTCAGCTTGGCCTCAGGGTTAATATTTTAAAGTCCGGAATGTCGCCTTCACGTGTGCGGTCTTAGTAAAGTGTTGTGTTATAAATTGTAGTCAATTGTAGTCCAGTGTGTTTCATGCTGCAGAGTTTCATCACTCTTTACTTGTCTGAGGACAGTTGAAGCCATCATCCGGAAGCTTGCCAAATAAGCTATAGAAACAGGGCATGTAAATTTCACTTCTGAAGCCTTGTCAACATTCGCCGTAGCTAAAAGTCACAATGTCATCAATGTATAGAAAAATGGAATTTTGTGGTTTCAAAATATTTTGTAAAGATATTTTTTCGTCTCAATGAATTGACTGTATTGACATCGTAATGACATTTTGACAAGACTTGGATGAATCTACTGCATTACTGAATAGACTTTACTGCGCTTTCTAGAAAATAATTATTGACATCCACTACATGAATGCGCCCATATTTGCTATTTGAAGTACATTTTATAGTAGAACTATCGTGTAAAATTTTTCATTAATTTCGCATGTGGATAACAATGTGTACCATCCAGACACGGTATAAAGTAGCACAAAAAGCAACAGGGTTTCTAATCCACAGGTACATGGAAGTAAACATTTCAAAAATGCCGACTGACCTCAAAATCTTCTCTGAAGACCCAAGATCCAATGATCCATTGAAAATATGACTTGTAATTGGATGCTTTGGGTTTTGTCAAATTGCTCGCTTCCTTGAGTGTTGCCAATTACAGAGGTAGCTATCTATACGGAAACAATTATCTATTGATTATATAGCATCAAATTTTTAACCGAACAAGACGTACAGTCTTTAAATTTGTGAAGAAACGTGTGCAAAACTTCGAGTAACGCATTATTGATGCACATTGCGAGTAAATGATAATTTTGACAATATGCAACCTGTACTTATGTGGTATTCATGATGGATCACTTAATGGTGATATTTCAACATTATTTCCTCTTCGCCAATTAAAAGACGTTCTACCTGCATCAAAGCTTGCAATTATTTATCAAAATCATGTTCGAAGTACACTAGAATATGCAGCTCTCTTGTTCACTTGCTTGTAGTAATATTTAGATTTGCAAATTGAATGAGTTCAGAGGAGAGCTCATTTCATAATATGTAGACTCCTTCCACATCGACTGCGGAGTGTATCGACATGGAAGGAGCCCGCCTCAAGTGTGTGGACAGTTTCTCCTATCTTGAGGACATTCTAATAATAATAATAACAAGCGTTTATTTCGTAACAAAACCAATCCATGAAAATCTCCAATGAAAATCGGGGAGATTGGTAAAAAGAAATATTACAAACATGATTGAGAAGCAAGCAAAATCAGAATCAAGTCAATTGGTTGAACAATATAGCACTAGAAAAGACAAATCCATTCTGTCTCCTCAATGTCCTAGCATGTGGGAGGATCAGTCTCGAACTGTGATGTGATTGAATTGGAGGCAGATAGTGTAGAATGTGATTGGAGTCGTAGTGTGCTTGACGAAAAAGTCGTAGAGACAAGTTTTCCCTGCGTCTAGCGATGTCGAACATATCACAATGATCACAAAATTTTGCCTTGAATCCGTGAATTATGCGGAAAGCTCTTTTGCAAAGGATCTCGAATTTTGAATTCAGGGCGCTACCAGGATTAATGAAGACAGGTGACGCATAGTCCATAATCGAGCGAACGATGCAGTTGAAAACAAGCACAAGTTGATCGTGATTGAAACCCATTTTCAATGATTTGTCTCTATTTTCCTCAGAAGTGGACCATTTTGACAGTTGGTGTAGAGACGAATCATCTGGTTCATGCCGGAAAACAGGAATTATCAACGTGATGTCATCGGCGTATGTAATGACTTTGACATCATCGTTCAAAGGCTGGTATGTTGACATGTACAAAGAAAACTGATAGAATCCTAACAATGAACCCTGAGGTATGCCGCTGGTAACTGGTCTACTAGAGCTGATGATTTCGCCCAGTTTGACATGCTGTTGACGATTACATAGGTAGTCATTGACCCAGTTAACTAAGAAATGACAATTAGGAAGTGGTAATTGAGAAATATATGCAAACAGGAGCTCATGTGGTAGACAGTCAAATGCATGGCTCAAATCGAACGTCAAAATACGGACAGCCCTGACACTGGGTAATTCCAAAAGTCTGACAACTGCATCATGTATGGCAACCAATGCACAAATGGTCGACGAGCGGGGTCGGTAGACAAATTGACAAGAGTCAACAGTCGATAATAGTGCGTCTATAATTCTGAAGTACAATGTTTTCGCACACCTTGGTGATGACAGGGAGAAGAGAAATTGGACGGAAAAGGTCTCTTTTAACAGGAGTTATCTTTGGAACAGGACACACAAATGAAACTTTCCTCATATGAGGTACACAGCCGTTATCAAAAGACAAATTGAAAATGTGTGACAATGGCTTACAAATCTCAGGAGCTGCGGATTTTAGTAAAAAAGGGTGAATGCCGTCGCTACCTGCCGCCTTGTCTGTTTTTAGTTTACATAAATTACAGAGCACCATGTCACTATCACAAATCGAGAAATCGTAGAGTTTCGTTGTGCGATGGAAATTATACGAACCGCTCTTTACGAAGAAACTTGAAAATAACAAATTGATGGATTCTACGGCTTCAAATGCATCAGCGTATAAGGAAACAATTTGAGCAGTCGAGTTATTGGTTGTCTTTCCTATGACATCATTTACAACAGACCAAACACCTTTGCAAGTCTTACACATATTTAAGCTCCATATTTTCTTCGATTTAATGATTTCAAGTTTTACTTTTGCCTGTAATGTAGATATAGTGGAAAATTTTCATCACGATATGCACGCCAACGTTAATTGATGAGATCGATCACTATTGGTGTTATCCAGGGCTTAGTTCTTGGAGCAAGTTTGACAAATGAGATAGGTATTATTGAAAAGGCTTGATAGAAAATGTCGTAAAAACATTCTGTGCATACTTGGACATCTTGTGAATCATAAACTGAGGACCCGTCAGAAAATTCTAGTGTCTTCAGGAAAGCATTGAGGTGTGAACTTCTAAAGTCGAAAACTTTTTGAACACGAACATTTTTGGAGCTACATAAATTATGAGCACTCTTTGAAATAATAACAATTTTGCGCAGATGTGTGGCAAATCCAAGTGGTGGAACAATCGAAACATTAAAGCTGTTAACTAAATTTACATTACAATAAAATTTATCCAGTGTCGCATTGCCAAAAGTTGGCATGTTCACGATGTTAACACTATTGAACTGTTGACAAAGAAAGGAAAAGGCGTATCTGTTTAAATCACCACAGAGAAAAATCTCAGCGTTAGGAGTTGATGATAGTAAAAAGTCAAAAATATCAACAACATATTCTCTAACTTGTACAAACATGTCTGCTCTTAGTCCAGGTGGCGTATAAATACAGAAGAGATATGACAGAATACCATATTCCACGAACTTGATAAGATTGCTTTCTATGCCTTTAGGTTTTGCAGAAACAGTAGGGACATCAACTGCAGAAGTTGAAGAGGACGCGTAAATCAAATATCCACCACCGCGGCGTTTGTCGGATGGATCATCACCCCTATCGTTCCGAATATGTTGTAGCCATCTTTGGTGAGGATATCGTTTGTTATGTCAGATGTCAACCAGGTCTCCGTAGCGCATACAAAAAATGGATGGAAGGAAGTGATCAGTGCTCGAAGCTCGTCTAACGTGCACAGCGTAGATTGAGCATTACATAAGACAAGCCAATTGCGTTTTTCTATTGGAGATTTTTTACTTTCTGTTGTGCATGTTTTGCGAACTCGGCTTAAAAGTGGATTTAAAAATTTCGGTTGTTTCGTCGTACAAGAATCCTGTCACGGAAGATGACAACGTCTTCACCATTACTTCTGCGGCGATTTAATTCTTCTCAGAGCTTCTTATGGATTGCTCGTTGCATTTGTGTTCTGTCAGGATTGATGAAGACATCCCGGTATTTTTGATGTGACCGCATTCTCTCGCCTTTCGCAATATCATGATCTTTTGTTCAATACTTTTGCAATTGAGTTTTAGAGGCCGTGGTCTGTTCTCGTGACCAGCTCTAACTATTCGGTGCACTGTTACGTCGTCAGCGATAGTGATGTTTATCGCTTTCAGTATAGACTCGCAAACATCTTTGTCGTCTTGTAGACCACTACTGTTATGATCATCTGATGACTCTGGCAATCCGATAATTATGAGGTTGAGCTTTCTACGTTCCCTCTCTTCTACTTCGTGCGTTAGTTCGTACATATTTTCCGTTTGTTGTTGTTTTAATACGATCAGTTCTTCCTCAATATATTGGTTCTTCTTTTTAAGCAATTCGTTACTTTTCTGTAATTCATGGACATTTACTTTGAGTTCAGAAATGGTTTTATGCAATTCTTCAATTTCACTTCTAAAGGTTTGGATGATTTCATTCCTATTGCGGCCTATCAAATCAGTAAGGTCCTTCATATTGTCATCAATCAAAGCCTTTATATCATTTAGACTGGTTGCTGTCGCATTCGATCCAGATCTTGTTGATGGTGTGTTCGGCATCACACGGAAATCACAATTATCAAAAATCGAAACCAAGGGATTCACACAAAGTATGACGAGTTAATGACGTCACAAAAAAATCGATAATTTGCTTTACCGGTGACAGGGAGGCTTTGTACCTTATTGTCCGATCAGCTGACAAAGCCGTAGCACTGACAGTACCAGTGTCACAAAGCTGTCTTTGACTGACAATACCAGCCCTATAACAAACCAAGAATATCGAGGCACTGTGATCGATCAGCAGGATTAGCAGGACAACACGACGACAGATATCAACTACAGATATCTACACGGCGGCACAATGCATGCAAATTGCGCTGTAAATAGCGACAGAGACACTACGGAATTCCGCCACTGTTGAACTTTGACAATTCTCGATAGCTCTGGAAGTGTTGAGTCTGCAGTAGTGTCAAGAATAAGATATGGATGGTGTAAATTCCACGAACTGCAATCCTTCTTAAAGTCCAAAGGACCATCCTTGAGAACCAAGAGTCGTGTATATGGAGCACGTGTGCGACAAGCTATGCTTTATGGTTGCGAGTCATGGCCGTTGCTTTCATCCCATGAGAAGATGCTTGAGCGTGTGGAGATGCGAATGCTAAGGTGGATGTGTGGTCTCATACTATCGGACAGGAAATCGAATGACAGCATCAGAAAAGCAATGGGTCTGGAGGATATCACAGACATCGCGAGAGGGCAAAGACTACGCTGGTTTGGTCACGTGGTAATAAGGGATGAGACAGAGTGGATCAGAATAGTATGTTGATGGAAGTAGGTGGTATAAGTGGAGCATGAAGACAAAAAAAGACCTGGAAGTGCCAAAGGATGACTTCCAACGCGTTACAGCCCTGGAAGCGGCCGCCCGTGATCGACCGAAATGGAAGTCTATACTCAAGCAGCAAACGTCTAACCCAGCATCTGGAAGCAAAGGACGCAAAAAAGGATGAGTGAGTGAGTGGACTCAGTTGTGAATGATCGAACTTTGTTCCCCTAACTTATCACAGGCAGATTTTGAGCTATCAATTATTCCTCGATGTTATTTGTAATGAGGACTACCCTTTGCAGCATTTGACTTTGCCTTTAATGACTTTTTCTCAGAAATTTAGACTACCTATTGTGATCTCAGCACTTCGCAATAAATCGTTTATAATTTCAAGGTCAAAAACATACAACAGTGGTTCTACTCTAAAGTAGTTTTTCTTGTCATGACCATCTTTTTGTAGAGTGTTATTTATAACTTTTGAGCATGTTATTTCTTCGCTGTACTCATACCTCACGCTTTCCAATACTGGGCGTTGTTATTTTTTCAAGTATGCGTCTTATTATTATTATCATTAATATTTTCAGGGAAATGAAAACACAGAAAGAGCGAGCATTGATGAAATCTTCGATTTATCTGCTATGATGCCAACATGGATAGCAACCATAGGATGCACAACATCACATAAACTTGGTGACGTAATCAGCTGTGGCAAGAATATGCCATTCGTCGGAGTTGTAAATGGCTTTGTCACACCACCTTGGCGAGAAGAACAAATCGTTGTTGAAAGACTTGTAAGTCGTTTTACTGTTCTATGGTCAAGTTCATATGTCAGGAACAACGTCCCCATCATTTCAATTGATTAATGTATGCCACTTATTTCCTCAGTTATTTTCGAAGTCTTCATTATTCAAATCTCATTTTTCAGTGTTGCTGAAATTATCATTTGGTAAAAATTAAGAAGAACATGTGTTGCGAGTATCTGCAATAATCTCTCTGCCACTGTGTTCCAAGCAACACGTGAAACACGGCACGCCAAGCATCGACTACTTGCAAATGCATGTACACACTAAGCTGTGCAGCATTATGTTTCCTGTATGATATAATGATTTCTTGATACCAGGGCGAGGAACCGCAATGATATCTCTCAGTACTCGTAGTTTTATCCATCTGCAAGAACCACCTGTTCAGTGCATAGATTAAAATGTACAGGACCGTGATTACCAGCATGACATTTCAGTTCTTTGCATTTTGATCAGTGCATTTAAAAAGTGGTTCTTGCATAGACGATCTACGTATTGAATGCATTGAGATATCATAGCAGTTCTTCGCATTACACCTTTTCCATGTCTATTTCAGATATTTCCAAATGAATTTCAGATATCTTCAAAGTTGAGTCTCTGATAGATATCTGAAATTCAATTGGAGAAATTTGAAATCCATCTGCAAATGTCTGAAATTCATTCGGAAAGATCTGAAATAGAAATGGAAAAGGTGTAGTGCAAAAACTCAATATCATCAGGGACATCTATGATGAATATAAGATATCGAAGGGACGTTCAATTCCCATACCATGTACTGGACTGGAGGCCAATGACCTTGCTAGATT